>CAUYON010065502.1:0-20553 GCA_963573935.1 Arctocebus calabarensis
CCTCCAATTCCTGGGCTCAAGCGAGTCTCCTGCCTCTGCCTCCCAAGTAGCTGGGACTACAGGCGCCTGCCACAACGCCTGGCCATTTTTTGGTTGCAGTCGTCCTTATTGTTTGGCAGCCTGGGCTGGATTCGAACCCGCCAGCTCAGGGGTACGTGGCTGGTGCCTTAGCCCGTTGAGCCACAGGCGCCAAGCCGTGAGATTCTATCTTAAGAAAGAAAGAAAGGAAGGAAGGAAGAAAGAAAGAAACCTAATATAATGAGATGCTTATATACTATATTTATTTTAGAAATTTTACTCAAAGTTTGTGCCAGAAGAAATATCTGTAGCTTTTAAATTAATTGGACCCACAACTGGATTCAGATGGAATGAGGCACTTAGGGGTTCAGGACAGGCTCTCCTGACCAGGTGATGTTTCAGGTGAGACCTAAAGGATGAGTGAAGGTTAGCCAGGGGTGGAGGGAAGGTCTGACTGGCCAAAAAAAGGAGAACAGTATGTGCAAAGGCCCTGAGGTAGCTTGCTCATCTTGAACATGTCACTTTCAAGATGACACCTGATAGCCTTGAACCTCCAAGCAGAGGGTAGGTCCTTCTCCTTAGTTGTCAGGCAGATTTGGTACCCTCATCCTCTCTGCAGAAATTTTGAGGCATACATCAAAATTCTTTTCTCCTGCCCTATGCTGCTATTGGTACGCTTAGGATCTTCTCCATATTAGATGCTGGTTCTTTAATGTCTTAAAGCCTTGAAACCATTCCTATGACTCCTGATGTTTATCTCCGTCCTCAGGGGAACTGGCCTTCTGGCCCTGAATTCCTGTTTTCTTGATTCACTGCCAGGCTTGGTTGGGTGCTTATCCAGTGGCATATGGAAAATAACATTCCTGCTCCATGTTTCGGCTTTTTAAAAACTGCATGCCATTCTATAATCTCACAGTCATATTGTGACAGCCTCAATTAAAAAAAAAAAATCTTCAGATGGTTTGAAGAAAATCTTATGTAATCATATTTAGTCTTATACTAGATGGAGTAGAGAACCAAAAATGTAATTATAGGTGCAGCCAGTTTCTGGAAAAACTGATACATGGAAATTCTCATAGCATAGTTATATTTGGAGAGGATTTTTCATATTAAAAATCACTACTAGTTTCCTTTAGATAATTTTGCCAGTGTAATTGAAATCAGATCAAATTTTGAAAACGTTCAGTCCATGTCAACTTTTGGCCCCTGGGTAGGCACGTCTCCGCTGCACACAGAACAGCAGGTCTGTATTGGGTCTTTACCCTCCTTTACCCAGCATGCCAGGACTTCCTAGGCCTCTCCTGGAACCCTCTAAACCCTCACCCTCAGTTAGGCCTCCATCAGGGCGCTCCAGAGACCCTGCTGGCCCAGACTCTGGAACCAGAGCGGCCTGTGGAAGACCCTCAGCTCACAGGCCTTTCCTGGGTCCCAGATGCACTTCAGCGGCTGCCCCGTCTCTTTGTTCCTCAGATAGTTGTGCCCACGTCCTCCCTTCTCGTTACCTCTCAAACTCATTTTAATCAGGCTGCCGTTCCCTCCCCACCCCCAGCCCAAACTGCTTTCATCAAGGTCACCAGCCAAATCCAAGGGGCACTGCTCAGTCTTTCTCGACCTCTCAGAAGCTGACTTCCCTCTCTGCCGTAACCCGGACTTACCTGGCCTCTGGACCACCCTCTCTCATGCTTCCCCTCCCACCTCGCTTGTCACTCTTTGCTGGTTGCTTGTCTCCCCAATCCCCAACCACTGGAATACTCCCGGGCTCAATTCTCACTCTACAGACACTCCCCAGGTGTTATCATTTGTTACGTGGCTTTAAACATAGCAATCTCCTCTTAGCCAGGGTTTTTCTTTTTTGGGTTTTAGTTACCCACAGTTAACCACCATCTAAAAATATCAAGGATTTTTTTTTTCCCTGGCTGGGCACAGTGGCTCATGCCTGTAATCCTAGCACTCTGGGAGGCTGAGGCCGGTGGATTGCTTGAGCTCACAAGTTCAAGACCAGCCTGCACAAAAGTGAGACTCAGTCTCTACTAAAAATAGAAAATCTGAGGCAAGAGGATCGCTTGAGCCCAAGATTTGGGGATTGCTGTGAGCTATGATACCACAGCACTCTACCTAGGGTGACAGCTTGAGACTCTGTCTCGCAAAAAAAGAAAAAGATTTTTTTTTTCCCTTTTGTTTGGCGGGGGGTGGGAGTTGTCTTCTGGTGGAGACCAGAAATCCTGCTAAACAAATTCTAAAAGAGCTGTAACACTAATATCAAGATATTTTGAGAGAGAGTAAGAGATCACATTCATATAACATTTATTGTTTTAACTGTTCCACTTTATTATTGGTTATTGTGGTTAATCTCTTACTTTGCCTAGTTTGTAAATTAAAGTTTATCACAGGTATGCACGTATGGGGAACGATACAGCACACATAGAGATTTGTACTATTCACAGTTTCAGGCCTCTCCTTGGGGTCTTGGAACGTATCCCCTGCAGATAAGACAGCACTACTGTATATGCTGAAAATCACCAAATTTGTATTCCAGCTGGGACCTCTCTTGTGAACACGAGACTCACATATAAAACTACAGACTTGACATCTCCTGGACTTTTAACAAGGCATCTCACATCTAATGATGCTCACAATTGTGCTCTGATTCCATCTTGCAAAACCAGCTCTTTCCGAAGTAGGAATAATGACCCCTGAAAGATGTCCACATCCCCATAACCTGTGAATGGTATCGTACAGGGCAAAAGAGGTATTGCAGATGTGATTAAGTTAAAGACTTTGAGAGTGAGGGAATTATCTTTGATTGTGTAGGTCCTGTGTAATCACGAGGGTTCTTACAAGAGGGAGGCAGGAGGATCATAATCAGAGAGCAAGAGCAGAAGTGACTATAGAACAAGAGGCCGGAATAATGCTCTTTGGAGATGGCCACAGGTGGCGGGTACAGGCAGCCTCTGGGAACTGGAGAAGACAGGGAAACATTCTGTCCTGCAGCCTCCAGGAGGAAGGTGCCTTTAGACTTTAGACATCTGACCATCATACCTGCAAAAAAAGACACTTGGCCATGCGTGGTGGCTCATGCCTCTAATCCTAACACTCTGGGAGGCTGAGGCGGGTGGACTGACTGAGCTCACAGGTTTGAGATCCGCCGGGGCCAGATTGAGACCTCGGGCATTGTGGCAGGTGCCTCTAGGTCCAATTACTTGAGAGGCTGAGGCAAGACAATCACTTGAGTCCACGAGTTTGAAGTTGCTGTGAGCTATGACTCCACGGCACTCTACCAAGGGTGACAAAGTGAAACTCTGTCTCCAGGGGAAACTCATACATATAGGCTTCCTCATGTCAGTAAATGTGGGCTCCATTTTTTCTTTTTCTTTTTTTTTTTTTTTTTGGTTACTCCAGAGGGATACTGGAGTTGTCCTTGTTTTTCCTTTTCTTCACACCTGACATCTAATCCACCAGCAAATCCTATTGTCTCTACCTTCAAAACACATCCAGAATCCAACAACTTTTCATGACCATTACTAGCACCATTCTGGTCTAACCTATCATCACCTCTTTTTTCCTGGTGATCATAGTAACTATAATCACCCCCTAAAGAGTCTACCTACTTTCCCAATGGTCCATCTACTTTCTTTTCCACACAGCTGCCAGTGATCAGGTTAAAAAACAGTTAGAGCTTAGCAGTGCTCATTCAAACCCTTCAATGGCTCCCACCTCATACATATGATGGTGGCCCTCATACTTGCCATGGCCTATCCAAGCACCCCAATCTGGCTCCTGGACACCTCCCTGAACCCATCCTCTGTCCTTTCCATTGGCTGCATCAATGACACTGCCCTGTTGTCCTTCAAGGGTTGAGAGGTGCTGCTGCCAGTGCTGCTGGCTCACAGCTCAAATGCTAGAGGTGGCCTTGGCTGGGGAGAGTTTCCTCCCTCAACACTCGTCCTGCCCCTTGCCTGGGACTGCCCACATCTAATGGCTAACTGTCTTGGGACAAGGGAATAAAGGCCTAGCCCCTCTCTTCAACTTGGGGCAGCTCTGAAGGGTCTGGGACTTTCCCTGGGACTGAACCACAGCTCACCTCCCTCTGCCCAGTCTTCCTTCCCTTCCACAGCTTGATCCCCAGAGTACTCCCTGAAAAGCATCGTGTGTGAATTGCCAGCCCAGACATGGCTTTAAGGAACCCGACCTGTGAACCTGATCTCTTCAAGATTTGTCCAGCATCCCAAGTGTCCCTTGCTTCAGAGCTTTGCAATTGCTGTTCCTTCTGTGGTCAAAGCTCTTCTCCGATATATTCATGAAGCTTCCTCCCTCCCTCCTCCTCTCTGCTCTGCTGTCCGAGGTCCTTGGCGTATGTGAAATGGCAAACACCACCACTATCCCCAGCCCTGCTATCTCCATTATGCCACTGAGGTTTTCCTCTTCTGGTATTAATCCTCATCAGATATCTATTTCCTTGCTTATTTTCTCTCACTGTCTTCCAGCGTTGTAAGGGCAAAGTCTTGATGTATTTTGATCATTTCTAAATTAGTACCTTCCTAATAGAGGCTCAGTGCCAGGGCAGGCTTGTGCTATTCTTATTCTGATCTGATTCTAGTCATTGACCTACTGCTATATCCCCTGGGACAAAAGTTGAGCCCTGAGGGGTTTCCTCTTACCCCCTTAGAGCCCTCTGATTCCAAGTCAATGCCATGGTGGCTTCCACTGTATCCTCCACAGGCAAGGGTCTGCCTTGTTCCCTCCTCAGTCTTTGTAGAGATCCTGGCCCTACCCTTAGCCCCTGTACCTATGCACCTGCTGTTATGCTAGCAGGACTCCCACCTCAGGCTCCACATGTCCTTGTATTGTTGATCACTGGAATTCCCCCATTTCCATTCAAATCCTCATTCTCATCAATGGGTCTGGCCAGGGTCTCCAAATGCCATTTCTCAAGTGGGAGCCACACTTTGACCTTCAGCACCAAAGAGGGCCTTGCTAAAGGGAGGAAGTTTGCATTGGGGCCACAATGGCCTGAGCATGAGTCCTAAATGCTGTCACCTAACAGTAGGGCGTCCTTGGCAGGTCACTCAGTGCAAAGCTTCCTCCCTAATGAAGCTAAATCAGAGTCAGCCTTGAAGGGTGGCTGTGCAATTAGACATGAGAACCTATGAAGAGTGTCTGGCACAAGCTGACAGTCAGTAAATCTCTCCTGAGTGCACTGAAATCCTCTGAGTCACCTGCCCCATTGTGTTCAAAGGAAAAGTGCTGTGTGCTCAGGAGAAAACTCTCAGACTAGGCAGCTATATGTGCAAAAGAAAGTATTTGCTTGGGTAACCATTCCCTATGGTGTGAAGTTCTATGATAATTTCAAACATATTTGAACAATATAACAATAATCTGTGTCTCAAAATTATATTGTCAGCCAAGTATACTAGGTCCAGGCATTGTGTCCTACACAGGGAAGCCTCTAATATGGAAGTAGCCTGAGGCATCACGAGGGGACAGGTCTCCCTCTCTCATTCTTGCCTTCCCCACATTTAATAGAAACATTATACTAAACCTTGCCAAATTCACAGAAAGTTTTCAAGTTCTCATTATTTTGCTATTCAAAAGAAAGGGAGTAATTGCTTCAGAGGTAGGTACAGTACATTTAACAAAGTGCTGAAAGCAAGTTCAATGCAAACGACCCGGTGTCGGCAGATTGCACGATTCTGAAGTTATTTCTGTGATAGACAAGGTTTTTCCTTTTTATGCCATTTTCCTCCCTCTTGAGTTTGCTACTGATTTCCAATGAAAGAACTCTGTCCGGCACAATCCAGTTAGCCCAATTGAATACATGGTGTCAAAGAGACGTGCTGCGTTGACACTCTTCATTTCAATGGATTCCCAGCACAGCAAAGACGGAAAACCAACGGCTGTTGGGGAGGTTCCTGTGTAATCTGTACTCTTGGTCTGGAAGTGGGTGCTCAGCTCAGCAAGGAGAATTTAAAAACATACAATAAGGTCACTACAATTTCTAAATTCAGAACCATCATCTCTTGGAGAATCAAAACATGTGTAGACACAGGATGAAAATGTTTAACGTTCTTCTACATGATGAGGTAGGGAGCTTCCTGGTCCCGCCGGGGTGAGCAGTTTCATGTTGGCTTGGCAAGCAGGGTCAGGTGTCTGAGGATGTGATCCGTGTCTTCAGCTCCCTGTAATCAGCAGACTGCTACTTTCACTACCAGCCGCATTTTCTCCATGATACTGCCAGAAAGAATGTGTTTAAAGTCAGTATTGATTACTCTTTAATCCACACCATGTTAGGAGTAGAATTGAATCTGGCAGCCATGGTATCTTTTCTCATTGTGCTTTGTCTGTCCCAATTAGCAGGGGGGAAGACCATGTCCTTGAGGCTATGCAGTGTGCATTTGAGGAGTCAGGCAGATTCCTTCTTTGTACTCAGCCCTTGATTGCTCCCACAGTCCCTATTTCCTCTTGGGGAGTTGAATGCAGGGGTCAAGGGAGTATGTGACTCCCATGAGAAGCTGTGGCATTTAAGCTTCAGTTTTCATTTTTTTTTTTAAATTACATATTTGTGGTTTTAAAAAATTTAAACAGGGCAGTGAAGTGTATGTCTCCCTCACACCACTGCCCCCAACCTGGTCCCCAATCCCCAGGGCAACTACTGTTATCCAGGAATGGTAGCTCCCACCTGTAATCCTAGCACTCTGGAAGGCTGACGTCAGAAAACTGCTTGAGCTCGGGAGTTTGAGACCAGCAAGAGCAGAACCCCATTTCCACTAAAAATAGAAAAAATTAGCCAGAAGGCAGAGCTGAGAGGATCAGTGAGCTCAGGAGTTTGAGTCTGCAGTTAGCTATGGTGATACTGCTATGCTCTAGTTGGGATGACAGTGTGACTCTGCCTACAAAAAAAAAAAAAAGAAGAGTTTTGGTTTTAAAATGCATTTTCGTATGTTCAGCTCAAGTGGTTCGTAAGATGCCTTTTCCAAATAACTCTCCATGGCAACATAACTCCGGAACATTCACATACACATGGCCATATACATGTACACACAGAGTTATTTTTTTAAGCATGAAGTGAGGGGGAAATGATGCAATAGAGAATGAATAGAAGGCATATTACAGTAAACCGCAGTGGTTAGTGGCTTCTCAGATGGTTCCAGACAGCTTTTTATACAGAAATAGCTCAGTGAGAACACCCCAGCCCACTCAGGCTGCAGAACAAATCCCAGGAACTTGCCTTTGTGCAATCTTCTTGAAGCTCAAGTCTAAACACATCAGAGCTTGGCAGGGCTGCCTGGGTATGTTAGCAGACAGATACTCTGGCTTCTCGGGCTCTCCTGGTTTTTTCTCCTCTGAACCAGAAGATTTTTCTTATAGCTTACACCTGTTCCTCCTCTACCCCCGCCAACACACAGAAATGGAAAGCCCCTTAGGTTTTTCTTGGTTGTGAGGTTAAATAAAAATCCAACTCACTCTCATACTCTAAAGGAAAGGGAAAGAAAGCCACCAGTAAGTATAAAGCTAAGATGTACAGAGATATATATTCATGTTCGGCAGAAACAAATTAAGAAAAATCATTTTATCTACAAGGCCATTCTGAAAAGAAATGATGCATAACATTGTTCAAATTTGCAAGGTGTGTTTGTCTTTAGAATAGAGGTTGCTGGGAAGGGAGCAATCCAGAGTAAGTCAATTGATAGGTGGTCACCCTAGAGATTTTCCATAACTGAAGCTGAAGTGAGGACATTTGAGGAGTTTCTTTTACCTAAGTACTGATGCCAAATAAAAACCCTGTCATAATGATTAGTTAAACCAATCCACTACAAGAGCCAGAGTAAATATCTTCCATCAAAAGGCAAACTTCATATAGGAGCCACACGAACTCCAGTAGAAAAGGAACATTACGCCCCTATACTTGAAAGTCCAGGTTTTATTCTTGGCCAAAAGAAACAGCTACTTGTGTAGCTATTCCAAAAAAATACCACCTCACCTGATGGCCAGTGCCTAAAAATCTTTCACTAGCTGAGAAAGCCTTAAATTACTCAATAACAGACAAAACATAATTGGCAAATTCAAGCGAAAGGAACAGCAATAATAATAATGCTAAGTGGCTCAAGTGGCTCAAGCCCATGATCCCAGCACTCTGGGAGGCCAAGGTGGGAGGATCACTTGATGGGAGAAGTTTGAGAACAGCCTGATTAAGAGTGATACCCTGTTTCTATCAAAAATAGAAAAATTTAGCCAGGTGAGGTGGTTGTTGCCTGTGATTCCAGCTGCTCAGGAGGCTGAGTCAGGAGGATCATTTAAACCCAGGAGTTTGAGGTTGCAGTGAACTCTGATGATCCCACTGTACTCTATTCAGGGTGACAGAATAAGACTCTGTCGCCCAAGGGGGGGGGGATATGTGACTTGCCTAGCATTTAATTTAAGTATTTACTTTCATTCCTACTCAGAACTTTATGTGAATGATTGCCTTTAATCCTTGTGGTGACTAGTTTCCAAGATAGCCGCAATGTCGCTTGGCTCTGCACACTCACGCCCTTCTGTGGTGCCTTTCCCCATAAATCTGGGCTGGCCCTGTGACTCTTTTGTAACCAACAGAATGGGACAGAGGAGATGCTGTGTGGCTTTTCCAAGGCTAAATCTGGAGAAGCCTTACAGCTTTTGCCTTATTTCCTTGGAATGGTTGTTCTAGAGAAAGTCAACTGCCACATACAAAAATAAACTCTCCTCAAACCACTGTGTTGTGAGGAAGGCCGAGCTGCCACGTGTAGTAGCTGAGTGGAAAAAGGGATGCCTGGCCAACCCTCAGCTATTCCAGCCGTCCCACGCCACGTACCGACCCTATGAATAAGGGAAGCCATTTTAGATGTCCAGCTCAGTGCAGCCTTTGGGTCTCAGGAACCAACTAACAACTGCCTTACAACTTCATGAGACGCCCTGAGTGCAGACTAAACAGCTAGCACTCCTCAAAGTCTGGTGTAGTAGCGTCTAGTAGCACCACCTTCATAGTGAAGCCGTTAGTGGAGAGATTTACCCTTTTCCTGAGAGCAGAGGGTTTGGGGTTTACTTTGGTGGATAGGGCATTGAGCATCCACGAAGGCAGTGGGCATCTGACAAAAGAAGGGATACTGTGGAAACAAGGAAACCTCGTAACTTTTCAGGAAGGCAAATTCTCACGCTCTTCTCTGGACCTTGAATTCAAAACTCCGGGGCGGAGGCCTAGTTGCCTGTGGTTTCATAAGCCCTTCAGGTGATTCTGAAGCCTGCTCAAGTTTGAGAACTACGGGTCCCTAGGACCATCACGGTCATGCCGTCCCTCCTGGCTGGTGATTGACTTAGGAACCCAGGCCCATGCCAGTCAGCACACAGCACTCCTGTAGTATCAGTTACTAGTTTGTGGTTGAGGGAGTGGCCCTCTGTCCTGGAGGCAGCCCTAAGATGCAGCTGACACTGAGGATGGAAAGCAGAGAAGCAGAAAGAACACGGACACCTGGGTTTAATCAGCCTGCCCCAGCCCTGAACCCCCAATTATGTAGGACAATAAATTTCCTTAATGGTTAAACCCATTCGAGTCAACTTTTCCATTACATTCACCTAAAAGCACACAGGAAGACACAGGCACCATGATTTCGAGTTTACGAGGAGAGGTTCGGCAATTTGCACCAGTTCAGACAAGCAGGAAGCAGAAGAGCTAGGATTTGAACCCAGGTCTCTCTTGTCAAAACCCACCTTCCAAATGAAGCCATTAATGGTGAGATTTGCTCCCTTTTTGAGAGAAGAGGGTTTTGTGTTTACTTTTGGTGGGTTAGGGCATTAAAAATACATGAAGGCATCTGACAAAAGGGATATCGTGGAAGGAAGGAAAGTTCCAGAGAGAGGAGAGAGGCTGCACAGACAGGTGACGACTGCTGAGTTCTATTCAGAGCTGGCCCTAGGCTCTAGTATTTCTTCATGTTCTTAAATCAAATGATGTTCTTTCTCCTCTCCTTTCCCCCAAACCAGATTGACATAATATGTTATTTTGTGAGACCAACGCTGGAAGAGTGGACAGCTGTGTTCCTTTGAGGAGTAGGCTGATTGGTCCAAAGAGCTCCATAAACTGCATCCACCCACACCATTCGCCTCCAAAGACACTTTATAATCACCAAAGGAACAATCCGGAAGATTCCAGTTGTCAACACGGTAGAATGTAGCAGTAGCAGACCTTGCCCAACAGGCATCTAGGGAGACATAAATTCAGGATTTTTTGTAACCTTGGGGCTCAATTTGCCCCCTCCGTGGATGCCAGCACTTGAGGGTCCTGGTGCTTCCCTCCCACTACACTGGGTCCCTGCTGCCTCCTCTGCGTCTGATCCAGCCACTCCCACCACAATCCGCCTCCTCTGGCACCCCCCCTCAGAGAGTCACGTGGCTAATATCAACCTGTCACCTGAAGCCCAGAACAGGGAAGTCCCATTGTCCCAGAACATCTGCAGCTAAAGGACGGTGTTGGGGGAAACAGATGCAAGGTTTTAGAGAAACACAAAACAAGAAAGTGACAACTCTTTCTCTCTGATGGATCATACAGAGTTTAAAATAAAACAGATCATCCTTGTTAAAAATTCGGATGACGGGCTTTCTCCTAATTAAAAACCAATTGCTATGGGAAACAGTAAGCTTTCATTGAAGACTCTGCCAACTCCCTACATTTACGGAAACTCAAGTGATCTGTTAAATAAATTGATGACCTGCAGGTGTGGCTTAAGCTTTGTTTTGCACGCCCTTAGGCCTGTTAATGATTTCGTGTTGTTGCAAAGAATATCTCCAAAAGGGAGCTGGCAGGATGGGGCATGTCTGACCTTCTCATGACAAACTCCCAGCTTTAAGGTTTTTCTGGGGTTCCTTTGGTCAAGAGGGGGTCCATTCAGCCCCTCGGGTGGGGCTTAAGATTTTGTTTCCCTTTACAAAAGGTTATCCTTTTTGCTAACCCCTGTTACTTTTAGCTATTGTAATGGGCTTAAATTGTATCCTTCCAAGAATGCTGGGGTGTGGGGCCGGAAAGGACAACAAAATCACTGGCTCCCCTTACCCCCTCTTATTTTACAGAGGAGACAACTAATGTTCTCAGAGACTCTGTGGGACCCAGACAGAACTCCACCTTCCTGGAGTTCTCTCTTTTGACTACAAGGCCTCCCTCCTGGGAGTTCTCTCTTTTGACTACAAGGCCTCCCTCCTGGAAGTTCTCTCTTTTGACTACAAGGCCTCCCTCCTGGAAGCAGCAGTCTGAGAGGGCCAACCTGGAAGGATGAAGAGGGGCGGGCGGCACTTCGGGGAGGAGGCTTGAGGGGCACCGAGAGGGGATCGTCCGGGCTGATCTCTGGCACACGTGGCCCTAGTTCCCTTCATGCTTGGGGCCCAGATACCCCCTTGGAGAAGCATCCCCATGGTTGAAGCCAGAAAAGTGGCCTGTAAGATGGAGTCTGAGGAGCTGAGCTGAGGCACCTCGCCTGCTAAGCCCCACCCCCCACACCTTCCACCATTACCTCCTTAAGCGCCACCACTTGACTGTGAGGATGTTTGTCTGAAAAGACTTTGGGTAAAGCAGTCACACATAGAGAATAAATATTGTTAGAGCAGAAGTTACTTGGATGTTATTTTCTTTTTTTTTTTTTTGAGACAGAGCCTCAAGCTGTCACCCTGGAGAGTGTGCTGTGGCATTGCAGCTCACAGCAACCTCCAATTCCTGGGCTCAAGCGAGTCTCCTGCCTCCGCCTCCCAAGTAGCTGGGACTACAGGCGCCCGCCACAATGCCCGGCCATTTTTTGGTTGCAGCCGTCGTTGTTTGGCGGGCCGGGGGCTGGATTCGAACCCGCCAGCTCAGGTGTGCGTGGCTGGCGCCTTAGCTCGTTGAGCCACAGGCGCCGAGCCCCAGCATTACATTTTTAAAGCGTGAAGTTTTGGAGCTTTGTTAATCAAAGTTCAAACAATAAATCAATAAATTAGTAAATATTATCTGAATAAACTTAAATTTACATTTTAAAAAATCTGAAAAATCCTATTCCTTTTTGAATAAAATTCACAATTAAAAATATTTTCAGGCCAAGAGTAGTGCTAGCTCACACCTGTAATCCTAGCACTCGGGAGGCCAAGGCGGGTAGATTGCCTAAGCTCACAAGTTCAAGACCAACCTGAGCAAGAGTGGTCTTGAACTAAAAAATAGCTGGGCACTGTGGCAGGCACCTGTAGTCCCAACTACCTGGGAGGCTGAGGCAAGAGAAACATTTGAATCCAAGAGTTTGAGGTTGCTATGAGCTAAGATGCCACGGCACTCTACCCAGGGTGACCAAATGAGACTCTGTCTCAAAAAAAAAATTTTCCACACACACCAAGATTACAGATGCAGATGGTTTCACTAGCGAATTATACCAAGCATTTAGGGAAAAAAATAACACTAACATTATACAAACTCTGTTAGAGAATAAGAAAAAAGTAAATACACTCCAATTCGAAAAACCAGAAAAACTCAGGTACTAAAACCTAATCAAAACATTATGAAAAAGTAAAATCATAGGGTAAACTCATTCATGAAGATATACCCAAAATTCCTAAGAAAATGTTACATTTAATTCAGCAATATACCAAAAGCATGAGTTTGCATTAGGAATAAAAATTAGGTTAACAATAACTTTTCATTCAATGTGGATGAAAGTACATTAAAATGGCATCTGAATAATTTGTTTTTGCTTTCTTATATTTAAAAAAAAAAACCTCTTTGAGGGCACAATCTTTCTTGGTATCCTAGTCTGAGATAAGTAATAACAGTAGAAATTTTGTACTAGGCCACTGTTTTGGCTCTGCCTATTATCTAATCATGTGACCTTCACCAACTACTTAATGTCCTTGAATTTGTTTCCTGATCAATGAAATGGGAATAATACCTGACCTGTCTCTTTGTGTGAATCTTGTCAAGATCATTAGAAAATGTACAATAGCTAAAATTTAACAAGTTCTTATGTCTTAGGCAATGTGTTAGTTGTTTTTACACGCATTATCTCTTTTAATTAATCCTCATACCAACCTGTAAAGAAAGGAATTATTTTACAAATGAAGAAAAGTGAAGTAATTTGCTTAAAATTTCATAGCTAGCAAGGAGAAGAACTGGGATTGTAACCTGCCATGCTGGACTCTGCTATGTTCCATTGATGTATTGCCCATCCTTTCAACAATACCACACTGTCTTGAGTACTGTAGCTTTATTATAAGTTTTACAGTCGGGCAATGTCAGTCTTTTAAGTTGTCTGAGATCTGAATCAATACGTATTATGATCTGACTTAAATTTTTACTTATTTGTATATATTTTTTAGTCTGTCTCACTTTGTTGCCCTCGGTAGAGTGTTATAGCATAACAGCTCACAGAAACCTCAAATTCTGGGACTAAAGCGATTCTCTTGCCTTAGCCTCCCAAGTAGCTGGGATTACAGGCATCCGCCACAATGCCCAGCTATTTTTAGAGATAGGGTCTCACTCTTGCTCAAGCTGGTCTTAAACTCCTGAGCTCAAGCAATTCACCTGCCTCAGCCTCCCAAGTGCTAGGATTACAGGCACGAGCCACCGTGTCTACCCTGACTTAAATTTTTAAAAAAGGATCACTCCAATGGCCTTATGAACAATTATATGTAAGGGTATAAGCAGAGAGACCAGTTAGCAGACTATTCAACTGTCTAGGCAAAGGATAATGTTGGCTAGGACTCCTGGGAGAGTGATGTGGTTGTCAAAAATATTTAAAAGGTAGGTCTGACAGGAAATGCTAATGGATTAGATGTGGGGCATGAGAGGAAAGAGTTCTCAAGGCTTTTTGGTCTAAGCAACTAAAAAAATGGAGGTGTCATTTACTGAGCTAGAAAAACTCAGTGATAGTAACAAGCTGGAAATAAAACCAACTTTTAGGACATGTTAAGTTTGAGATGTCTACAAGTAGGTGTCTGTCTAGTGGGTAGTTTGATTAATGTGGAATTCAGGGGAGAGGTCCAGTCTGGAGTGTCAATGCAGGTGTTGTCATCATGCAAGTGGTATCTAAAACCACTGAATTAGAGTAGATCACTCAGAGTGTGGCATGGACACAGAAGAATAGTAAGCCTTGGGATACTCCCAGTGTTTAAAGATTGGGAAAATGAAAGCAGCAATGAAATCAGGAAAGTAACAAAGTTGGAGCAAGGTTTGGAGGAGGACCTGGAGAAAGTCATACCCAAAAAACCAAGTGGAAAAACAAGTGTTTCGAGAGGAAAATAACTTAATCAGATGCAACTGAAATGCCAGCTAAAATAAAGATTTAGAAACTGACTACTGAATTTAGCAAAGTCTTAACTGACTTTGATGAAAACAATTTGAGTACAGTGGTAGGGACAAAAATCCAACTGAAGTTCAAAAAGAACTGCCAGAATCTGATCAAGCCTTTAGATCCACTAGCAGTTAACAGAACTTGAGAGAATTATGTTAAATTACATTGCAAAGATGGAACCAGAAACTCTAAAAGGACTAACAACCCATAAATTGCAGGGGATGGGGAGGGTTGAGAAGAGAAAATTTACAGATTAAAATACACTTAAAAAAAAATAAATAAAAATTAAAAAAAAAGGGGGTGGCACCTGTGGCTCAGTGAGTAGGGTGCCAGCCACATATGCCGAGGGTGGTGGGTTCAAACCCAGCCCTAGCCAAAACTGCAAAAAAAAAAAACAACACTTAAAAGACATATTAATCAATCACAATGTGTGGCACTTATTTAGATCCTGACTCAAACACTGGAAAAAAAAAAAGGTCAAGTATTAAAAAAAAAAAGTAATATTTGAGACAAGTAGAAATTTGAACAATGACTGGATAATTAGATATAATTATTTTTATTATTTTGCTGTGATAATGGCACTGTGTCTATATTTTTTAAAAGTCCATATTGTTTATAGATGTCTACTAAACATGACTAAAGTCACAATATGTCTAGCATATGCTCTAAAATAAAAAATACAAAGGAGGGGAAAGTAGAAAGGACATGATTGGCTATGGATTGACAATTGTTTGGGTTTGGGTGATGGGTACAGGGGAGTTTATTATACAATTCTGCCTATTTGCATACATCTGAAATTCTCTGTAATAAAACATCTTGACAAAATAGGAAGACGCTGGTGGCATGGTGGCTTATAACTTTAATCCCAACATTTTGGAAGGCGGAGGCAGGAGAACTGCTTGAGCTCAGGAGTTTTGGGACCAGCCTGAGCAACACAGCAGAACCTCATCTCAACAAAAAACAAAAAAGTTAGCTGGGTGTGGTGGTGAGAACCTGTAGTCCCACCTACTTTGGAGGCTGAGGCAAGAGAATTGCTTGAACCTGGAAGTTTGAGGTTACAGTAATCTAGCTTGGGCAATAGAACCAAACTCTGTCTCCCAAAAAAAAAAGAAGAAGAAAGTTTGTATTTCGTTACTGCTGTATCTGAATCATGGCTATACAGAAGTTCATCATTCCCACTCACTCAAATAATTTTGTTTATGTTTGAGTATTTTCACAATATGTTAATTATGATGATGCCACAGCACTCTAGCCTGGGCAACAGAGCAAGATCTTGTCTCAAAAAAAAAAAAAAAAAGGCTCAGTGAGTAGGGCGCTGGCCCCATATACGGAGGGTGGCAGGTTCAAATCCAACCCCAGTCGAACTGCAAAACAAAAAAGATAGCCAGGCGTTGTGACAGGTGCCTGTAGTCCCAGCTATTAGGGAGGCTGAGGCAAGAGAATCGCCTAATCCCAGGAGTTGGACGTTGCTGTGAGCTGTGTGATGCCACAGTACTTTACTGAGGGCGATAAAGTGAGACTCTGTCTCTACAAAAAAACAAAAAAACTTTGGCTCGGTGCCTGTGGCTCAAGTGGCTAAGGCGCTAGCAATGTACACCTGAGCTGGCAGGTTCAAATCCAGCCTGAGCCTGCCAAACAACAATGACGGCTGCAACCAAAAAATGGCTGGGCATTGTGGCGGGAGCCTGTAGTCCCAACTACTAGGGAGGCAGAGACAAAAGACTGGCTTGAGCCCAGGAACTGGAGGTTGCTGTGAGCTGTGATGCCACAGCTGCCACAAGGTGATAGCTTGAGGCTCTGCCTCAAAAAAAAAAAGGGGGGGGAAGGGTCATGTCCATTGAATATTTAATTTCATTACACTGCCCATTATACAGATTTTAAAAAAAAATTAAGATAAAGGAAGATTAAACGTACTGCCCAAAGTCACAGTTAATTTTTATTTTTTTTTTGAGACAGAATCTCAGTATGTCGCCCTGGGTAGAGTACTGTGGTGTCAGCTCACAGCAACCTCTAATTCTTGGGCTTAAGCGATTCTCTTGCCTCAGCCTCCCAAGTAGCTGGGACTATAGATACCCACCATAACGCCCAGCTATTTTTCTGTTGCAGTTGTCATTGTTGCTTAGCTGGCCTGGGCTGGGTTCGAAACCACCAGCCTTGGTGTATGTGGCTGGTGCCATAACCACTGTGCTACGGGCGCCAAGCCACAGTTAATTTTTTCTAATAGACTTTATTACTTAGAGCAGTTTTAGGTTCACAGCAAAACTGGGCAGACGGCAGAGATTTCCCATATGCCTATACCCTCTACCCCCACATACAGTTTCTTCATTATTAACTTCCCCCAACAGACTGGCACATTTGTTACAACTGAGGTTACATTGACTTATCATCAATAAGTCACAGTATCTGTTTCTAAAACTCTTGCTTTCTACGTTATATCATACTGCCAATATTTTTCTCCATTATCATTATTTTGCCTGGTGCTTTTCTTTCTTTTTTTTTTTTTTTTTGAGATAGATACTCACTATGGAACCCTTGGTAGACTGCCATGGTGTCACAGCTCACAGCAACTTCAAACTCTTAGGCTTAAAAGATTCTCTTACCTCGGCCTGCCAAGTAGCAGGGACTATAGGCACCCACCATAATGCCTGGTTATTTTGGGGTTGTAGTCGTCATTATTATTGTCTGGCAGGTCCAGGCTGGGTTCAAACTCACCAGCTCCAGTGTATGTGGCTAGTGCCCTTGCCACTGGGCTATAGGCACCAAGCCTTGCAGTGTTCTTTTTAAATAATCTGGCAAAACCCAAAATTCTGTTTCATTAACAAGCAATTAACAGAAATCTACAGTTACCGTTAAGTATCAAAAAAATTTTTAATGTAAATTAGTGAAAAAAATTCTGTGAATACAAAATATTATGCTTCCAATAAGCAAATTTTAGTATTTTAATAGATACATACACTGTCTCCCAGAGTTGAAAATGTAGTTATACAGAACTATGAAGCACTACCTGGTATTTCTCCCTACCTCAAACTTTTCTTTTCTTTTCTTTTTTATTTTTTGAGACAGAGTTTCACTTTGTTGCCCTGAGTAGTGTGCTGTGGGGTAATAGCTCACAGCAACCTCAAACTCCTAGGCTCAAGCAATCCTCTTGCCTCAGCCTCCCTAGTAGCTAGGACTACAGGCACCTGCCACACTGCCGGCTATTTGTTTAGAGACAGGGTCTTGCTCTTGCTCAGGCTGGTGGGAAACTCCTGAGTTCAGGCTGTCCACCTGCCTCGGCCTCCGAGAGTGTTAGAATTACAGGTGTGAGCCACCCTGCCCAGCCTTACCTCAAACTGTTCTTCAAGCAGCTACTGTAAGTACTAGTTAATATCACTAACCAAACTAAACTTCAAACATAAAACCACACATTGCAAAGCATGTATGTGTTCATGTTGTTCACCGATACAAATTTAGTATACACTGGTTGGTAAATCCAAAGCTAAATATGGCCTACAGTAAATGTGATTGCTGAAAAATCAGAGAATAAACTGAAATCAACTACAGCATACAGCCTATTACCAAACAGGGATTTTCATCAGGAACTTCTACTTTAATATTCACAGAATACTTGTTTCAATAATTCTACTTCTGGCTCGGCGCCTATAGCATAGTGGTTACAGTGCTAGCCACATACACCAAAGCTGGCGAGTTTGAGCCTGGCCTGGGCCAGCTAAACAACTGCAACAAAAAAACAGCTGGGCATTGTGACGGGTGCCTGTAGTCCCAGCTACTTGGGAGGCTAAGGCAAGAGAATAGCTTAAGACCAAGAGCTGGGGGTTGCTGTGAGCTGTGACACAATGGCACTCTACTGAGGGCAACATAATGAGATTCTGTCTCAAAAAAAAAAAAAAAAGAAAAAGAAATAGAATCTACTTCTAGGAATTTATGTGACAGCAATCATAATATACAAAGACATATCTAGTAAATATCTTATGTACTAGGATACTTATAAGTTTTATTCTTAATAACAAAAAATTAGAAGAAAATCTAAATTATCACAATAAGATTGATTAATACATAAAGTTAAATTCTATGCACTCAGTAAAAATTATTATACTGCTATATAGATATAAGTAATGATATGCAAAAAATACTCATGATACATTACTGAGTAGAAAAAAGATAAAAGTAATATGATAAATATATAGACAGATAGATGCCTGGGAAGATATGTAAGAAAATATTAACAATGCTTTATCTGGAAGATAGAACTATACTATTTTTACTTTCTATTTGAGACATTCCTAAATTGTTTGCTTTTCAAAATAGTAAACATGTATTAATATTTATTATTTTATAATAAAAAATCTGTTTTTAGAAAACTAAATATAGATGCTGCTCTTAAAAACTGACATAATAGGCTTGGCGCCTGGGGCTCAAGCGGCTAAGGTGCCAGCCACATACACCTGAGCTAGCGGGTTTGAGTCCAGCCTGGGCCCACCAAACAACCAAAAAATGGCCGGGGGTTGAGGCAGGCAACTCGCTTGAGCCCAGGAGTTGGAGGTTGCTGTGAGCTATGATGCCACGGCCCTCTACCCAGGGTGACAGCTTGAGGCTCTGTCTCAAAACAAACAAACAAACAAAATGACATAATAAAATGCCTATCCAAACATACTCACTACATGTAGTATGTCCACTATAAATAAATAATCACTTACAGAACATTTAGCCAATTGAGGGTTAAACTTCTCAGATGGAAAGTATGGGGAACAAGTTTTTTTTTTTTTTTGAGACAGAGCCTCAAAGCTGTGGCATCATAGCTCACAGCAACCTCCAATTCCTGGGCTCAAGCAAGTCTCTTTCCTCCACCTCCCAACAGCTGGAACTATAGGCACCCGCCACAACACCCGGCCAGTTTTTGGTTGCAGCCGTCATTGTTGTTTGGTGGGCCCGGGCTGGATTCGAACCCGCCAGCTCAGGTGTATGTGGCTGGCACCTTAGCCCATTGAGCCACAGGCGCCGAGCCAGGGAACAATTTTTTAAAAGGCTTTTCCTCCCTTGAAAACAAGAGCAGCACATTACCTAATAATGCAATGTATTCTTTAACAATTTTTGAAATTCAGAGAAATATGTATCTCTTATGTTATTACAAGATTTAGAAATCAGTTAAAACATCAAGTATTAGCAACGATGGAAAATAGAATTATGTAAGTTTACAATTGAGAAGATTTTCTTGCAAAATTTCTTCCACAATGAAAAATCTAAAAATATCTCATGTCTATATTGTACAGATACCACCCGATTTCCCAAGAAATGGGAATGATTTCCCAATTTGGAAATGATGTATTAAATAACTATCTGACACAAAATAACGAATTTACTAATGCACATAATTTTTTTATTGTAACAAAACCACAAAAAGCCCACTTTTAAAATATGAAGGAAAGCATCAGTTATGGGTGACAAGGTTTTGCTAAATCTCAATATCTCTTTTCTTTAAGCAGTGACTAGCCAAAGAAAGTCATTAATAAATTAATATTAACATATGCACACATAGATAATGGCATAAAACCACAGAAATTCCAAATATAGAAAGGTTGTTCATGTATCCTAACAGCATAACTATTATGGTTAAAAAACCACACAATATTCTTTCTCACATCTGTTTTGTTAATGAGCCAAGAATGAGGATCTATTGAGTATCCTAGACAACTGAATTAATTAGAAAGTAGGAATGTCTGGTAAATGCTGTTCATCTTAACATTCTGCAACTAAACAGGTCTAGAAAGGATCCTGATCTTTAATTATCTTTTCAGTTTTTTCTTCCTGAAAACAGAAATATCACTTTTTTCCCCCATTCACTTAAAAAAAAACTTATCAGTTACTTTTTAGAATTCTACTTTTAAGAACCGTAAGACGACATGTTTTGTTAGATTAACAAAATATTTTAACTTACCCTTCACGTAGACCCTCAAGTATTTTAAGAATATAGAAACCAGGCTCGGCGCCTGTGGCTCAGTGGGCTAAGGCGCCAGCCATGTATACCTGAGCTGGCGGGTTCGAATCCAGCCCCCGGGCCCGCCAAACAAAACAACAATGACGGCTGCAACCAAAAAATGGCCGGGCGTTGTGGCGGGCGCCTGTAGTCCCAGCTACTTGGGAGGCGGAGGCAAGAGACTTGCTTGAGCCCAGGAGTTGGAGGTTGCTGTGAGCTATGATGCCACAGCACTCTACCCAGGGTGACAGC
>CAUYON010065503.1:0-21277 GCA_963573935.1 Arctocebus calabarensis
CTCATAGCAACCTCCAATTCCTGGGCTCAAGCGAGTCTCTTGCCTCTGCCTCCCAAGTAGCTGGGACTACAGGCACCCGCCACAACGCCCGGCCATTTTTTGGTTGCAGCCGTCATTGTTGTTTGGCGGGTCCTGGGGCTGAATTTGAACCCGCCAGCTCAGGTGTACGTGGCTGGCGCCTTAGCCCGTTGAGCCACAGGCGCCAAGCCTACCCAACTGATTTTTGAAAATCAGCTTGCTAATATTACATTGCTAAAAATAAAGACACAACGAATATAAACTCTCCCTGTAAAATGGATAAAAGACTATTACACAAGCAAAATTTTCAAAGAAGTTAGCAAAATTTAGTGCATGAATAGGAAAGACAGTGACTATTCAAATTATCTCTCTGAACACTCAAAACATATCCTTACAGCACAAGTGGATATAAATACCTTTGAAGATAGTATTTTGACAGCTTTGTTCATTTCTTTTACCAAGTCTGACCTAGTGCCTTACATCAGAGAAGTACTTTTTGAATGAAAAGTGAAAGGACTCTTGGGGCTCTTTCACACATTCTGCCTGGCTGTCAGGTGACACAGGGATGTGTGGAAGTGTGGTATGTGTAGAAGCCACCTCACAGTGCCCTGGAATCTGAGAAAGGCACTTAGGAGCTACAGGGGCCTGCCCTGACGGGGTCAGCTTAGAGAAAGATGCCAAATCTACCTCTTTTCAATCACCACAGGAATGTTTATGCCTTGGGGATGTTATGCTGATGAGACGGGACATCAGGCTGTCACCAGAGTAGAGGTGGCAGCCCCTGTGCAGGGAGGCCCATCGCCACCACACACCTTTGTCTAAGGTGGTTGCAGATGCTGGCACATCAGCAAGGCCGGCCCACTTGGGTTGAGAAGCAGGACCGGGTAACAACTGACTGTGTGGTATACATTCTCAGGACGCTGGCAAATACCAGCAGCTGTTTTCTCAAAGGAAACCATAGTTTAGGAACTTAGAGAATGTGAGTACACAAACCGTGGTGTTACAGGAATGCAAAAGCAAGGTGGGTTCTACAGGTATTTTGAAAGCAGTGTAGTCTTCGAGTCACTTTTCTATCTCAGGCTCCCTCTGAAGCATCACTTTTCTATCTCAGGCTCCCTCTGAAGCTGTTTGGCAGTTGGGTGTTTGGAAATCTGGCATGAAAACAGAATTTAACGATCTTTGGGGGGCCTTGGAAAAAAACACCAAATCTGAGAAAATTATATTAAAGTTTTGAAATTTCCTAGCGAGGCATTAATAGTGTCGGTAATGCATCTGTGACCCAGTAGACACTCAGCTCTTGGAATAGTATTTTGTGAAAACCCAAATAACACTGGGGCACATATGCCTTCCATCCCTTTGATACAGTAAGACATTCAATCTATTACCAGTGCTTCCTAAATATAACTTGAAAATGTCTATTTTTCTCTAACCCCATGGCCACTTTCCCAATCCAAGTCATCCTTACCCTAGACTCCTGCAGGAACTCCCTCATTGGTGGCCAGCTATGACACTGTGTGGCTCCAGGTGGCAAAATTTAGATTGTAACCAAGGTGTGTCCACCCCTAGGGCACATGGCTGCACACACTGTAGTTAGAATAGGAAGGTGCCCTGGGAGTCACGCGGCTCGGAGGCCCTGCTGCTCACCCTCCTTGGATCTATTTTCCCTTTTCTATTTATTGTCATTTCTGGAATATTTCAAGCACATAGAAAAATATAAATAATAATATAACATATACTCACATGCATTTGTCATCCAACTTTTTCATATTTTAATATTTTACAAAATTTTTTGGAGCTAGGTAACTTTCATGTTTATTATGAAATATCACAGACACCGAGAAGAGTATATATAACACAAATGAATATTTTAAAGAACAAAAACTCAGGCACTCACCACTCAGCCTGAGAAATAGAATATTTCCAAATGCTTTTGATATCTTCCATATGCCCCTTTCCAAATTAGAGGATCACTTGAGCCCAGGAATTTGAGGTTTCTGTGAGCTATGATGCCATAGCACTCTATGGAGGGCGACAAAGTGAGACTGTCTCTAAAAAAAATAAAATAAAATAAAGGAGGCAGCGCCTGTGACTCAAAGGAGTAGGGTGACAGCCCCGTATACCGGAGGTGGTGGGTTCAAACCTGGCTTTGGACAAAAAAAAGAAATAAAGAAAAGAAATTATTCTGTGTTCCAAGAAATAACCACACTCCTGAATTTCCAAATAGTTGTTTATTTGTGCTTTATATTTCTTTTGTACTCTTGTTTCTTTTCAGGTCATATTTATATTTCTTTTGTTGTTGTTGTTGCAGTTTTGACCCGGGCCAGGTTTGAACCTGCCACTCCTGGTATATGAAGCCGGCGCCCTACTCCTTGAGCCGCAGGCACCGCCCTATTTATATATCTTCATATGATAGATATACACACAGAGTTTCTTACTGTGTTGCTTGGTTTTGTCTGTTTTTGTGTTTTTTTTTTTTTTTGACCTTTCTGTAAATAGAATCCATCTGAATGCATTCTCCTGTGACTTGCTTTTTTTGCTTAGTAATACATTTTGGGAGTCATGTCCATTGTTGCAGGGAGCTGTTATTCATTCCTTTTCACTGCTTTCCAAAGCACACTTCACACTGCAGCCAGAGCAATCTCCTAAAGATATAAATCCAATTACTTGTCAGTCCAGTGCATAAACCCTTCAATGTCTTTCCAATATTCTTCAAAGAGAATTGCAGATCCATAGCGTGGTCTATGAACCCCCCAGAGGACCCCACTGCACCTCCCTTTCCTGTCTCATATCACATCCGGGGCTGAGGTCATACTTCTTTCATTTCCTGGAGTACAATCAACTCTTCCCTTCATTCTGACCTTTGCATAACCCTGAAGTTTTCCTTATCCCCTTCACCTGGCCATTCCTGCTAATGTCAAGTCTCCAGTGAAATATGCCTTCTTTGAATAGCTGACTGACCTCCCAGTGTAAATTAGGTGCTTCTTCTTCTGCTTCCTTTCTACTCTGTCTCTTCACAGCACTCCCCACAGTTTTGTATTACATATTTATTTGATATTTATTTTTATGTTGATTTAATGCCTATCTCCCTTTGTGTCATTGAGGACAGGTTCACACATTTTTTTTTATTTTTATTAAATCATAATTGTGTACATTGATGCAATCATGGGGCACAATGTGCTGACTTCATATACAATCTGAAATATTTTCATTGAACTATTTAACGTAGCCTTCATGGCCTTTTAATCACTATATGAAGACATTTATATTCTGCATTTAGTAATTTTCACTTGTACCCTTCTAAGATGCACCGTAAGTGGGATCCCACCAATCACCCTCCCTCCACCCATCCTCCCCCCTCCCCTCCCCTCCCTTGCCCCTTTCCCCAGGGTTCACACATATTTTGCTCAGGCTAGCTTATCTAGTCCTAGCATATCCCTGCATACGACAGGTACTAAGTAATTGTCATTCAATGAGGATTGAAGTCCGCAACAGTTGATGCAGTCAGAACAAAAACAAATTGTTCCGAGAATGTATTCTGGGACAATTCTCTGCTGGACAAAATTGTTTAAAATGAGGGTGGCAAAGCATTCTTCGAGAAAGCGTGTTGGCTTCATTATGATCAGAGGCAGATGCTAAGCTTTTGTATATGTCCTTCATGCTGATCTAGAGACAGTGACTAGAAAGCAACTCAGTCACTAGGCTTTACTTTCAAAATAAAACACACGACGATAACTAAAAGTTACTGAGCACTTCCTTGTGCAGACGCTATCCTATATGCTTTGCATTTAAGTTGAATTCTTGAAATAATTTTAAGAGGGAGATGCTATCATTATCCCCACTTTTACATATCAGGAAACTGAGGCACAGAGAAATGAAATAACTTGCCAGGACTTCTACAACTTATAAGTGGCAAGTCCAGGATGTGGACCTGTACGTGACTCTGGTGCTCTTTGTCATCATGGTATATTGTCTTCTCAATAATTTTGTTCAATGCCTGTGGCTCAGTGAGTAGGGCGCCTGCCCCATATGCTGAGGGTGGCAGGTTCAAACCCGGCCCCGGCCAAACTGCAACAAAAAATAGCCGGTGTTGTGGTGGGCGCCTGTGGTCCCAGCTACTCGGGAGGCTGAGGCAAGAGAATAGCTCAAGCCCAAGAGTTGGAACTAGCTGTGAGTTGTGATGCCATGGCACCTACTGAGGGTGACCAAGTGAGACTCAGTCTGAAAAAAAAAATTTTTTGTTCAATGAATATTTGTGGTAATAATAAATAATAAGGTTTATGCTAAAAGTTCAAAAAGTGCAATGGGCCTGTGGGATGAGAAAGCTTGATACGGCTGTCTGTTGTCGCGTCTCAAATGGTCCCTGGGACACAGACAGGACAGGACTTGGAGGAACAGACATGGGAGAATGCTACTGTCCATAACCTAAGACACATCAAATGAGTGTAGGCACATTAAGGAAGGTGATGTGTTTGGGTGTTGATAGACAATAGGTTGGTGTGAAATGGATGGAAGTTTGTAAAGATAGACCCCTGCCTGAATGCAGAAGGTATTAAATGAGACTTTTGAAGGTTCATAATTTTCTTTTTTTTTTTTTTGAGACAGAGTCTCACTGTGTCACCCTCAGTATAGTGCTGTGGCATCATAGCTCACAGCAACCTCAAACTTTTGGGCTTGAGCTATTCTCTTGCCTCAACTTCCCACATAGCTGGGAGTGCAGGCACCTGTGACAATGCTTGGCTATTTTGTTGTTGTTATTGTTGTTTAGCAGACCTGGGCTGGGTTCAAACCCGCCAGCCCCGGTGTATGTGGCTGGTGCCCTAACAATGGAGCTTCAGGCAGCAAGCTGGGTTCATAATTTTTAAAGCAAGTTAGACAAAGGCATTATAGTACTAAATACTACATATATAACAGAGTCCTGTTCCAGCAACAGCTGGAGCTCAAGTGAAGGAGATCTAATGACATTTCTCCTCCATCTATTTATAGCCACTTATTTCCATAAGGGCTGAAAGGTCCTTGTGGTTCAGATATGTGGAAAATGTCTGATGGCTAGGGAAGCCTTGAAGGAGGCAGGTTACAAAGACACACATCAAAAAGCCCACAGAGAATTCACTATAAGGAACAGAGATAGGCGAAGAAAACCAGAGTCAGCTCTGGTGCCTAACACCAGGGGACAGGTCTGGGTCTGGGAGGAACACTGGAGCTCACTGATCACCTTCCCAGAGTAGGTGCACTTTAGAGGAGGGGCTATGGACACTGAAGCAGGCATGCTCAGGTACCCGGTCGCAGCCTGAGTGTGAGCAGGGGTGCAGCATGGTCCTTGGGGCTCTGTTTCCCCAGCATGTTGTGGAGTCTCAGCTCAGCCGACTATACATGTGGCAGGAGTAACAGCAACAATTCTACCCCTGGAAAGCTAGGATGGATTCAATTCCTGGACACTGATAAGGATTCCAAAGGATTCTCGGACAGAGCATTGGTGCAGAAGGCTACAATTCCTATAATCACATTGGCGCTAAATTTGAACGCACGAACTTGGTAAATAATAGCAATGGGACGAAATCTATTCCCCATGGATGCCAAGGCCAGAGACAGTGGGACTACAACTTCCAGCTCAGGTTGTCCTACTAAGCTGAGGTTAGTAGGGTTTTTTTTATTATTATGAATAATTTTACTAAGTTCCATGACTCTTGTATTAAATATGTAACATCAAAAGAAAACTAACACTATTTTAAACAATTAAAATGCATGCATCCATATACCTCCGATGATTGTTATTCTACATTAGGATTATATAAGAAAACGATAACACAAACTGGCTATTCTAAGCAAAATGACAAATATGGCCATGAGAAACAGGATGAGTTAGTCCCTTAAAGTCCATGGTAAGAGGAAAATTGAAGATCAAGATGAAAAATATGTTAGTGGTATGATTTGCAAAAATGGCTTCCTACTGTTCCTACCTTATTCATTGTAGTAACAGTGGTTTATGAAAATATGTTCATTCAACATTAAAAAACATAATTAGTTGGTATCCACTTGGGGACTGTTCTTACCATTAACATGCAACTGGATTAACTACACACATCCAGCTGTGCTCTGGACTTCTTCACCTAGACGTTCCACAGCACCAAGTACTCAACATGTCAACACCTGAATCCATTATCTTACTTCTACACACCTCTCTTCCACAGGGCTTCCTTGTCTTAGTGAAATGGCACTTTATCCCACTGACTCAAGTCAGAAATTTATGCATCATATTTCATTCCTGCATCTACTTCAACCTCATGTGCAATCTAGGAGATCTTGTCTAATTTATCCTCCAAACAGGTCTCTTACCATCCTCACATCAGGCTACCATCATCTCCATCCGAGTTACTGCTGCAAACCAGTTGGTTTTCCTGCCTTTGAATCTACTCACCCAAACATTCCTCCAATTGGTTCTCCAGCCTACACCCAGCACAACTGTGCTAAAAGTCAAATCTAAGCATGAACTTCCCTGAACTCCTTAAAATACTTTAGCCATGTCCTACTGCTTTCATCAATAAAGTTCAATGTCTTAACAAGCTGTGCATCACCAGTGCCTTGGAGCATGGTTAGCACTGACACACATCCCATAAATACGCTGAAACGAGTTCACATGTCTGCTTGTAACTTGCTGGGAGCACTAATGAGAGCAGGCTCTGACTTCCCCATGTGGTGACGGTAGCTAACACATTGTTACAATTTGGACAACTGTCATTTTGGACATTTGCCTGTTGTATTTTCTGCTGTGCAGAAATTTTAAGTTTTGTTATACTCAAATCTATAGGTCTTTTCTTTGTGTTTTTAGGGGTTCAAATCTTGCCTGTTTCAAGATTATAGAAATATTTTCTATAAAATTATACTATTTGTACATAGGATATAAGAATCTAATTTTATTGATTTCCCATTAGATACTCGGTTTCCCTAAATAAGTAACCCATTTTCCTCTCACTAATTTAAAATGCCACCTTAATCATTTATTAGTTCAGATATACTAGGTCTGTTTCTTGATTCTCTCACCTGTTCTGATGGTTCATCTTTTCTATTCCTACACCACCGTTAGACTATTTTATTACTTATGGGGGTTTTTGACATGTAGAAGTTTTGAATATTTTATTATATTTTGTTCATTTGTTTTCTTTAGAGAAGGGGTCACACTCTTTCACGCAGGTGGGACTGCCATGGCACAGTCATAGCTCATTGCAGCCTCAAACCCCTGGGACCAAGCGATCTTCCTGCCTTACTCTCTCAAGTAACTGGGACAATAGGTACAAGCAACAACACCTTGCATTTGAACATTTTTAAAGTTACCTTTTATTCCATAATTTCTTCCATTAAAAGTTTAAACTCTATTTACTGAGTTTTGTGTATGAAATAATTTGATTTCACATATGTACTTACTGTACAAGGAAAGATTACTAAGTAAATGAATATTTTTACTCTGCCTGTAACATTCATATGCCCACCAGCTCACATAATTTCTTCAGAATCCTCTTTTCAAGGATACTCTTAGAACTAAGCCACCCTCTTTTAAACACAAGTAGAGGCCGTGTTTGCATTTATTGTAGAATAACATACTTTAATTTATGTTAATTACTAAAAGTAATTTCATTATTATTGATGAGGAATAACCAATAGTATTTGTACAGTGTTAGCCTTTGTTGAAACACTAAATGCCTCTAAATCTATATCTATGTCTTCTCTGAATTTTTTGACTTGTTTTTGAATCACATATTACAGCTTTGGTAAATTAAAGTCAGAGATAAGTGTTTAAGATACTCAATCCAGAGGTATTATTAGAGTTTATTATAACTCCCATAGATGAATTATTTAAGGTAATGTATCTCTAATGAAAGCTATTATTGCTTTCACATTTAAACACACAAAAAATGACAGACTAAAACCTGTCTAACAGACTAATACCAAAGGACCCAGACTTGGCAAGATAATTTAAAGAAGTTACTCTGAGCCAAAGATCTGTGAACTTGGCCTGGAGAGCCATGCCCCAGAAGCCTTGGGCAAGTGGTCTTGCTGTGCTGGTTTTCTACATTTCAAGGAGACAGAAATTATATATACAGTCATAAATCAATACATGGAAGGTATACATTGGTTTGGCCTGGACAGGCATAACATCTTAAAGCAGGGCATTACAGGTTGCAGATAAGTTTAAAGATACCTTGATTTGTAATTAGTTAAAGAAACAAAGCTTTGTCTAAGGGCTAGAATGCTTTAAGTTAACATAAGGAAGACTGTTAATAAGAAACAGGCCACTGGATGTATACTGGACATACACCCAGACTCAAATGATCTGTTAAGTAAATTTGAGCTGCAGGTGTGCTTTAAGCTTTGTCTTGTATAGTCTTAGGCCTGTTAATGAGTTATAAAGAACATCTCCAGGACAGAAAGGGGACATAGCAAGGCAGGTCTGACCTCCCTTCTCCTGGCTAGCAACTTAGCTTTAGGGTATTTCTGAGGTGCTGTGCCCTTGAACAACCAAGGTCCATTCAGTCATTTGGGGCTCATAAGGTTTTATTATAGTTCAGACCTTAAAGACCAAAATGTAAATAATGGCCCACCTGTACAGGACAGGCAAAGAGACACCAATTTCTGTTTTCTTTTCACCCTTACCTTCCCCTCTGCCTCCAGGTTATATAAGAGAAGACTAAGAATTTACTGAGAGATGAAACATGAGAAGACAGGGTTTCTCCAGAGCATCAGAGACTGGAGAGTTGTCAGAGCTGGATCCTGCTTCTTTTCAGACCTCCTTTCTTTCTTAGGTTAAGTCAAGTGAGTGGGTTCATAAGAGCCACCAAAAGAGTGTCATGTTTTCCTTGGAATTAGAGATGAGTAAGTGAGTCACTGGTGGGAAAACTCATCTAAAGACTGAAATCTTTGGGAAAGCTTTTTCTGTGGACAGAGTTTGAAGGGGCTGCTATGATGTTCTGTGTTTCCTCAGATACTGTATTTGTCTATTTGGCATTACAGAGCCAGTTATATTAGTTATATTTTCTTATTTTCTATATTCTCAATGCTATATACAGGCCTTACAGACCCAGGGAGAGACTGCCCCTCACATGGATATCTAATTTCTAAAGATAATAATAACTTGATTACAAGCACATCTTTTATATGCAAACCAAACAATCCTGAGTCTATAGCCTCAACCACTTCTTTATCTAACCCATGCACCAGGCCAATGTGCCCCCTGCCCTAAATCATCTCACGGCCAGGTATCAGACAACTAGACACAGCCCTTGTACCTGAAAGCCCTCTGGAATCATTCAAATAGCCAACCCTGAACTGTTTACTCTGCCCTGCTTGCCTGCCCCATAGGAACTCCAATAAAGGCCATCACCTCAACTTTCTCCTCACTCCTGCTCTGCCTAACCAAACCTGATATTTCCCCTATGGTCCTATGTGCTGTGCCATGTCACCTTCTCTTGGGAAATATAAGTAATAGATTTTTCTTTCAATGACATTGTCCTCTCTCAGTGTTGGCACTCAGTCATCTCCTCAATTAGAATCCCATGGGCATAATTTTAATACCATGGGTACAATTGCACCTCCTCCAGAAATGGGACAATTCAGGTGTTTCCTATGGTCTGACAAGGACCCTGTGAATGGGAGCTGGAATTGGAAAGGATCCCACCAAGAACAGGCTGGAGGTGCAGGGTGCCAAGGTCTGAGTGCGGAAGTTCTAATTGGTCACAGGAGAGCATGTTAGCTGGGTTAGGAAGTTCAGGTAAATGTCTCCAGTCACCCCCCAAATCATCTCATGAACAATCATTTGGATACTGCTCATACATACAGAGCACCAAAGCCAGCTTATAACTGTCTCAGTCACTGAAGACTTTTCCACTCTTGATTCTTTTCCCCTCCTAGTGCCAGATCTAGGAAGCCAGAGGTCACAGAACAAGCAAGGGAGAAATTGTCTCAGTCCATTTGTGTGCATTAACAAAATACCACAGACTGGGTAATTCAGAAACCACAGAAACGTATTTCTTACAGTTCTGGAGGCTGGGAAGTCCAAGATCAAGGTGCTGGCAGGTTCAGCATCTGGTGAGGGCTTCTTTCCACTCCAAGGTGGTGCTTTGGTGCTGCATCCTCTGCAGAGATGAACTCTGTGTCCTCACATGGCAGAAGGGATGGAAGGGCAAAGGGGGCTTAAGCTAGTTCACTCCAGCCCTTTTACCATCCTGAATCCATTCATGAGAGCAGAGAAGGCAGCCCCACCTCTTAATATCACCACAATAGAGATTAAATTTCAGCATGAATTTTGGAGAGGGCACATTCAAACCATAGCACAGTGATTCTCAACCTTCCTAACGCCACAACCTTTTAATACAGTTCCTCATGTTGTGGAGACCTCCAACAACAAAATAATTTTCATTACTACTTAGTATTTAATTTTATGGTTGGGGGTCACCACAACATGAAGAACTGTATTAAAGGGTCACAGCATTAGGAAAGTTGAGAACCCCTTCATAGCAGAATAAGGGAAAAGAGAAAGAGGAAACAGTGAAAAGACCAGAACATCCTTTCTGGGCTTCAGATTTCCGAGCCTGAGTCAGGTCTGAGCAGTCACCTTCAGGTCTCACCATTCTCTTGAAGGCTTCCTGTCATTGTGAGGCCCACATGTCTTCTCATTAATCCTAATTATCTGTTAGATAACTGTTGACCACACACACACCTCCCAAGGACAGACACTGATTCTCAGGGACTTTAGTGCCTAATTAATATTCATAAGAAGAAACATTGTCCTAATTGTATGATCAGCTCTACAGCTCCTTCCCAGGACAGATCCGTCCCTTTGTTATGCAGAGCCGGGACAGTGCCCTTTCTTCACACTCTTTTCAGAACATGCCTCAGGGCTTGATAAATGATGGTTTTTCAGGTCTATCTACCTTTTAAAATTAAATCTGCTCTTTATTTGAGGATCATGGTCAAATTCTTTTGCACAGTTTCTAATTCTCTGATAATCTCTGTAAATGGAAGGAGACTGTTCCTATGAGGATCTGTTACTCCGTCCAAAACAAAAATATTATGAATGAGTGATTTGTTTTTCCAATTACTTTAATATTAATGCAAATGAGTAAATTAGTACCAATATAATTATTTTCAGCTTTAGTGTCCAATTTTGCCATCAAACTAAATGACAGTTCATGGAAATACCAAGTTCACCAAAGGCTTGGGCCATTATCCAATGATGTTTTAGTAGTTAATATAAAGATTTACCACCTGTGGACAAAGTTACCTAATTGCAGGCTTTGTGTGTCTGTCTCCTACTCCTTGCAATAGTGTTAAGTTAGCATGGAAATTTGTAGAAATATTAATACCAAGAATATACATCTTTATATATAATCAGTTTCTGTCTGTAGAATCACCAAAAAGGTCTATGATAAATTAATGTTAGGCAGGGACCAAATCTGCAGGTGGCAGATACAGGCCAGAAGGGTAGTTCCTTGGGGCAGAAAATCTGGAAACAAATGGCGGAAGAGACTTCAGGAAAACACACAACACTTGTCAATCTGTGTGTCAATCACTTGGTAACATTCCACACCTCCCATAAACCCTCCCCTAGACCAGGCCAATAAAAGGAAGTTCTTTGACGTCTTTCTCCACTGTTGGGTATATACCCAAAAGAAAAAACAGTCGTTTTATAAGAAGGATGCCTGCACTCCAAATGTTTATAGCAGCACAATTCACAATTGCGAGTGTAAGCAATCCGAGTGCCCACCAACACATGAACTGATTAATAAAATGTGGTATATGCATACCATTAATTACCACTCAGCCATAAAAAAAAAAAAAATGTGAACTAGTATCTTTTTGGACAACCTGGAGGGAACTGGAAACCATTCTAAGTGAAACATGACAAGAATGGAGAAATAAACAATTTGGTATTGCACTCAATACCATTGGAACTAATTGCGCAATGCTCAAAAGCACATATGGAAATAAATCTTTATGAAAATCAAGCTGGGAGAGGGGGGCGGGGTAAATTCACACCTGTTGGGTACGATGCACACTGTCTGGATGAGAGGCACACTTACGTGTATAACTTTGGTTCAATGTAAACAAAAAGGGTACACCCTAACATTCTAAAATTTAAAGATGAATAAATAAATTGAATACTGGTGATTTTCACTGTTGAAACTTTGTGTTGTGATTAATTTCTATTCCAACTCTGTTAACTAATACTAATTTTTATCAACGTTAATTTCTTATATTCTGTTTTTTGTATTTATTTATTTACTTAGTATTTTTAAATGACCTATCGTGCATCAGCCTTTCTAACTTTAACATTTTGGAATATTCATTTTCTTTACCTGTTAAGACAGAATTTGCCTTCTAAGGGTGGGTTTAGATTGTTTATATGAAATCTTGCGCTTAGTATATTTGGTGTGAATGTTTCAACATATAGTAGGCATGGTCATCTTCTCTTTGGTTATAAGATCTATATTTCCTCCTTCCTCTTTTAATATGTTTTAGAAGGGAAAAAAAAAACATTTTAAAGCCTTACATGAATATTGTAAATTCTATCTCTCTCCCCTAATCAAAGCCTGCTCTACTCCCCTGTACAAAAGACAACGGATACTATGCTTGTCTGAGTCTATTATTCCTTACATCTAATTTCCCATTCACAACTAAATTTAATATTTCTTGCTTTTCTTTTCCATGTTTCTTTTATACTTTCTGTATCTTACTTTAAATAATTACTTCAGTATCAGAAGTAAAACTTCCAGTTATCCTTACTTCTCTAACAAGTATAACCTCCATAATTGACCACCTCCCAATACAAACCATCTCTTAAGTTGACTTGATTTTCATAGACTGGTCATGCACCACATGTATGAATCAGTACAGTAGGCCAAGTTCCTTATGTTGACCACCTCCATATGTTGACCAGTTTGTTATGGTCCCTTTGATGGTCAGTTTACAGAGATTCTCCTGTATTGGGTACCAATAATGATCATGGGTTCATTTTTAGCCACTGTTCACTTAAATTTCTTTCTCTAATTTTAGTCTTACAGACTATATATTGCAACTTAAAAGTATATTTTTTCAAAAAAGAGCCCTGGCCACCACATTTTTTATGATTAGGCATTTCTGAGAGTGTCACTGTGTTACAAATAACTCAATATGGTCCATTATTCTTGAGTTGTGACTTATCCCTCTATAGCAGTTGCCATCATGTTGTCATCTAGCATTGCTCATTGCAGTAGAAAAAGCCAAAGTGAGTTTGATATTTTGATCCATGAAAATGACCTACTTTTTTCAGTTTGGAAGCCTGCGGAGTTCTTTTTTTTTTTTAATGGTTTTAAATCTTTATGAAACTATATCCTGGTATTGCTTTGGCTCTTGATTTTGCTGGGACATTGGTAGTACTCTCTATAATTTTTTTTCAAAAATAGTATGTGTTTTCTCAGAATTAATTTTGATCCTTTTGTGAGTTTTTTCCACCTTACAAACCTCCTTTTATTTGGAAATTGGATCTCCAAATTTAATAACTTCTCTTGAATTATTTTCTTTCATTTTCTTTTCCATTCTGAATATTGTCATTAAGGCCAAAGAGGAGAGGGAGGACAAACATATTTTTAATATAGAAAGAAACCACACAGAATAACAACTGTCAAGCAAGGAGGCAGACCTTAAATTAATAAGTACCAGTTGACACCTGTTTGGCTGGATTAGGAATGAGAGGAACAACTGTACTATTTGGTCTATTTCACAAAGAAAGCAAAGGATTTGTAAGTTCCTTCTTTGGGTAAAGGTGCTGAGCAATGGCAGCTCAATGTAAACTAGGCTGAATCTGTCACCGATCTTACTTTTCTACAGTCTTTGAAAAGACAAGGGTGGGTAAGTTTGACATGGGGAGATCACCTAAAGAGGACACTGAAAGTTTGATTCAGTGTATGAAGAAAACTGTGCAAAGAACATGGCACACACCTATGGGCTGCAGTTGGCCCTGTGGGGAGAGCAGTTCATCACTTATCCTGGACAGTTCAGAAGCAGGGATTCGTTGGGGCAGGTGACTGTGATCAAGGAGATCTGACACATAGCAGGACTTTGTCTACCTTTTTAAGGTTCAGGGTGAGCTCTAGACCTGGAGCCTGGACCAGTGACCTGTTTGGAGACTAGGCCTGGGAGCCAACAAAGGCCCTATTTGATGGGCCAGCCCACCTTGGAAGGGAAGGAGTGTAGATAGTGGGTAGACATACAGAAGGTAACATGACAGTGGTTGAGGCTGGGCCCGGCAAGGTGCATGAGGACTGAAATTTGATAATCTCCCACGAGTCCTTGCCTTAATGGGAACTGACATAGAACTGAAGCAGGGCTAAGGCTGCAGATGGGATATCAGTGGCCCCAGCAGGCTGAATAATAGAAGTCCTTGGGAGGATACCAGCCATCATGAGTATGGAAGGACTCCTCCTACTTTTTCCCTGTTTTGTCTCTGTCAGAGTTGTTTGACAAGTGCCCTGAGTAATTATATGTCTTTTTGATGTCTAGGGTTCAGAACTGGTCTTTCTTCTACAATCAACACCCTAGTTATGAAACTAGGTATCATATTTGTAATAAGGATCTTCTTGAGGACATTGTAAGTGACATATCTCTTTCCATCAGTTAGCATCATAAGATAAATTATTTCAGATATAAGTGTGACATTGGAGGAATTACCTGCTCTTTGGAGTCCTCTTTACCTTGCACTTACTAATGCTCCTAACACATAAACCTGTCTGTTCTTTGAAAAATTCTATCTTCACTAAGTGCCTCTTTCTTTTTTTTTTCTTTTTTTTTGAGACAGTCTCACTATGTTGCCCTTGATAGAGAGCTGTGGCATCACAGCTCACAGCAACCTCAAACTCTTGGGCTTAAGTGATTCTCTTGCCTCAGCCTCCCAAGTAGCTGGGACTACAGGCACCCACCACAACACCTGGCTACTTTTTTGTTGTAATTGTCATTGTTGCTTGGCAGGCCCGGGTTGGGTTCAAACCTGCCAACTTCGGTGTATATGGCTGGTGCCCTGGCCACTGAGCTACAGGCGCTGAGCGAAGCTCCTCTTTCTTATCTCAGACCCTCTCAACTGACACATAGAAAATGTAGAAATAATTTGAGTCTAGTTAATTATGTAGCTTTGGATCACCACTTCCCACAACTTTCTTGCAGACATTATCACAGATGGTACTGCTACATTTCTACTCCTTCAAAATACTTTGAACATACAGTAACAATAGTTGTTTTCATCAAGGAAAATGGTTTGCTACGTTCATCTCCACATACTTATAATTCCAAGGTCCTCACTTGCCACTAAGTTATTCATAATTTACTCACTTTTTTAATGGGCTTCCACCTTCCAAAGAGGTTTTCACATGCTCTGTCATTATTTTCCTGCTGCTTCCCACAACTGTAGGGTAACTGATGCAATGAGAAAAATGATTTCCACATTATATCCTTACCAGGACATTGTAAGTCCTCCTAACCATAACAAATGAGCCATCATCTTGGCTTGCACACTCATTGCACTTTCTTCTAGATCCATGGTTAAACTTTGAAATTGAAGGTACATAAGAGACAATGAGGATGCATATTAAAACTCATTGGCCAGGCCAGGCCTGGGGGCTCATTCCTATAATCCCAGAACTCTGGGAGCCCGAGATGGGAGGATTGCCTGAGCTCAGGAGTTTGAGACCAGCCTGAGCAAGATGAGATTCTGTCTCTAAAAATAGCTGGGTGTTGTGACGGATGCCTGTAGTCCCAGCTACTTGGAAGGCTGAGACAAGAGAATCACTTGAGCCAAAGAGTTAGAGGTTGCTGTGAGCTATGACTCCACACACTCTATAGGGATGAAATGAGACTCTGTCTCAAAAAAAAAAAAAAGAAAGAAAGAAAACCATTTACTACATCAGTCCAAGAAACATGGGCTTGCTACCCTCTATCCCAGGAATTCAGAGGCCATCAGGTGTCACCAGGGGCAACCTAAGCAAATTGCTGTAGAACCAGGAAAGTTCAGCATGATTTTATTTCAAAAACAAAAGCAAAGCTTTCCCCGTCTTTGGGATATCATTGGCATTTATGGAACCCCTTGATCACCACCACTGAGGAATTCTCCTGTAATAACTGAAGATGATCTTTGAAGGTGGCTGCATTATATAAGTTTTTCTCAATCAACAGCTGATGTTACCTCAGGGAACACAGGTCTGGGAAGCTGGAAGGAGTGAAGGAGCAAAGGAGGTAGGGGAAGGAGTTAATTGGGAGGAGATCGAGCTCAGCAAGCCCCAATCTGCCTCTGTTTTCAGTGTCTCAGCTGCCACCTTCTTCACTTCAGTGCCCAGAAGAGTCAGTGCAGCGCACGTATTCACAGGTGCAAACCAAATGCTACCCGAAAGTGAAAATCAGAGTTCAATGAATTCATATGATTCAGGGTCCTGTGGTGTAGTCTGAGATTAAATTGCTCTTTAATAAAGTTCTTTCCACTTCTACATCGGCCCCCGAGTCCTCTTCCTATGCTCAAAACTCGTGACAGACACAGGCATGTCTTCAAGTTCTGATTGATTTGAACATGTTTAACGAATACAGTGTCTTAGTGTACAGATAGATTATGATATATATTTTTTTAATTCATCATTATTTGAGGCACATGTGTGCCTCTTTCTAGTCAGGAAAATATGGTCTGAGAGAACTAAAAGAAAGAGGAATGAGCCAGGCAGGAAATTTCCATGGGCACAGTCTCAGGACTGCCACAAGCCCCGTCCGTACCTGCCCTTACTTGAGTGTCTATTGTAAAATCCCTAACGGAACAGAACTGCCAGTGACTGAGCTGTAAAAAAAATTGTACATACTGCTTAGGTACACATGGGGTATTTTATTTTAAAATACCCATAATTATGTCTCAGGATTTTATAAAATATCTCAAAAATGCAATGGTTTATAAACTTGCTTGAGCTGATATGTCCCCATAGACTCACAGTTATTATTCATCACTTTCTCCTAAACTCAAATATCCTAAGTATCCCAGGTCATTAGTTAAAATGCATAAATATTCAATCACAGTCCTGTCTTAGGCAGTTTCCTCTAAACACTGTGTAAACATAATGGGACTAGAATACAAACACAAAGAAATTTCTTTTTGATCAATGATTCCTAGTGACGTATGGTAAACATTACACCCATTCAATTTGCTCTCTCCATGTCTAGTTTCTTAAATTCATCATTCAACTGAAAGCCCATACTTCTCACCCTAGATCATGCAGCCTTTAAGAATGGCTTACCATCTCCATCTTCAGCCATTCTGATTCCAAAGTATGTTGTCTCAGAGCACTGGGTCTGTACCAACTGGATCAACATCTGTACCCATACTTTATCACAGGAACTTCCAAGTTCATGCACTGTTATACCCGGCTCTGAAAGCATGCCTTTGGTTTCTTCACAGCCTCTTTGGAGTAACATTTATTGATTTTAATATCACATCTAGAAAACTTGAATCCTTTATGTGTGCTGTATTCTGAAGTTGATCAGACTTGGTGATTTTCCTTAGATGGATGCCCAGATCCTTGAATTCTCTTTCTTAGCCAGATTTCCCAGTATCAGTTGCCAAATGGGTACTAAAAAGCCCTAACAGGAAGAGGAAGGAGGGAAAAGTTGTTCCAACTGCAATACCAGAGAATAAAGTACTAACACTTTCTCTAATCAATTCTTTTGTTGTTGTCGTTGAGTCTCACTATGTCCCCCCTGGTGCTGTGGTGTCACAGCTCACGGCAATCTCCAACTCATGGGCTTAAGTGATTCTCTTGTCTCAGCCTTCCAAGTAGCTGGGGCTATAGGCACCCTTCACAATGCCTGGCTGTTTTTTGTTGCAGTTGTCATTGTTTAGCTAGCCTAGGCTGGGTTTGAACCCTCCACTCTCAGTGTATGTGGCTGGTGCTATAACCACTGTGGTATGGGTGCCGAGCCTCTCTAACCAATTCTTAAGGAAAAAAAAAAAAACCCCAAACTACAACTACCAAAGTTTTGAAAGCAGGCCCACTCCAACCACCATATTTACTTTGCTATAAAGGTAAAGCAGGGCGGCTCCTGTGGTTCAGCGAGTAAGGCGCCGGCCCCATATACCGAAGGTGGCGGGTTCAAGCCCGGCCTCGGCCGAACTGCAAAACAAACAAAAAAATAGCCGGGCACTGTGGCGGGCGCCTGTAGTCCCAGCTACTAGGGAGGCTGAGGCAAGAGAATCGCTTAAGCCCGAGAGCTGGAAGTTGCTGTGAGCTGTGTGATGCCACGGCACCCTACCCAGGGCGATAAAGTGAGACTCTGTCTCTACAAAAAAAAAAAAAAAAAAAAAAATCTGTGCTGTTATAGAATTCAGGCAGTGAAGTGGAGAAAAAGGCAATGGAGCTTTAAAGCAGATATATCAAGTAACTTCGAGCCCACTGGCTTGGCATGGAGGCCCTACTAAGGGATGGCTGAGAACCCAAATTTCAGAATCAGACTGTGTTCAAGTCCCAGGTCCAGCAAACTGCATCATTCTGAGTTAAGTGAGCTAGCTTCCCTATGCCTTCACTTCCTCATCGGTAAAAGAGTAATAATCATAACAGTCCTCACCACATTTGGAGGTACAAATAAAAGAGTAATTAATAGTAATGCAGGGCTTGCTGTGTGGTAGGAGCCCAGCAAATGTCACCTGCTGCTTTTCTATTACTAGTCCAAGATTCAAATCCCAAAGCAGCAGTTCCTATCCTTTCAGGAATCAGCCCTCTGAGAATCTGATAAAAGCTAAGGCCTCTCTCCAAAGAAACATATGCAAACTCACAATCTTGCAGAAAATCACAGGGAGTTGTGAACCTCATAAAACCAATTTATGAATCAATACCCATGAGACAAGTTCATGGCTACAGTCCATATGGGACCCTTACCCTTTCACCCAGCCTGTGTTCCAGGTAAGATCTAAGAGAGGTGCATGTGTTTATGTGTGTGGTGGTGGTGGTGGTGAGTGGTCTGGGGGGTGGGAGTTGATTCTCCAAGTACTTCCCTATAGTCAAGAAAAGGTAACCAGACCACCCTGCAAATTCCAAATCACCACCCCCCAGCCTCTTCACCTAACTCTAGGTACCAAATCACAAGCAACAGGACAAAACTAAACAGTGTTTCTTTCTCTGTTGCCTACATCAGGCAGTGAGGAAAATCTGCATGGGTGGCATTAAATAAGAAGTAACTACTGTCTAGTCACAATTACTGGCAGGAACCCACACCAGCTCCCTCCCAGATCCTGGCTAATAGATCCTCATGTAGAATGCAAGAGGGAAAAGATGTGCTTTAGGGAATAGCTCAGTTAAAGCCACAAATGCACACAAGAGTGGAGCCAGTTCTCCCAGCTTTAGCCCTCCTAGGGTCCTACAACCCCTAAGCTCAGTCCAACAGTCAGCTATCCTTGCATGTAAAAAAACCACAAGCCAACTAAAGCTTTTTCCAAAGGCAGCATTTTTCCCCCGTCTCAAAACTGGCAAAGAAGGTGATCTCTATTCAAACCCACATTCCACTAAAGTGTTTGTTAAATGGGCATCTCTGCAGACCAGTGGCTGGAATGTTTGGTTCACCAACAGGAAACTGAGCAAGGGCACAGTGTCAATTTTCCAGGGGAGCTGAGAAGACGCCTCTACAAGTCAGAGCTACATCGGGGATGATTTAGGTGTCCTATCCCTTGCCTCAAGGAAGGGAGGAACTTGGGGCCTCACAAGTACCTGCCTGACTCAGGTTCTATTCAGGAAAGGTTCACACAACATGAGCAAGAGAAACCAGGAAGGAACAAAGTTACACTCAGAGTGCCTGGGCACAACTCTGTTAGCTTTCATGCTCTCTGGGAAACTCGGAGCCTTCTCCATTCCCCAGCATCCTGGTGAAAGCAGGAAGTCAAGGGATTGGAAATGTTAATGGGCTTAAAGATCAGGTCTAGTGGAAGTAGATTCATGTGGTATATGGGAAAAGAGATTATGTTTTGGGAATTCTGTTTGGGGAGTTCAGATATTAGAAATGGTAAAATCCTAGGTGCTGACATGATCCAGGTGGAGACAGGTGGCTAGGAAACTGGAAGGTGACTGTCTTTTGAAAGTGTGACAGGAGCCCTGTCAGAATGGAGGGGCAGTATAGCAAGTTGAAGAAACTTCTGGATGGACCCTTCCTGGGAAGTTTTGCTAATTTGCAGCAGCTGGACAATGTTCTTCATTAACATCTGTCTGTCAGCATATTCGTCACATAATTTCACTGTGGTGGCAGGGATTCACCTCGGAATTCTTTATAGAAAACACCTGGATCCCAGTCTTTTCAATGGCTTCAAGACAACCAGAAGTACCTGAAACTAAAGCTACAGAGTGGAGAGATAACAAAAGACGACAAGCAGCCTGTGTCCACCCAGTCCACCCCAAGCAGCACCCCTCATTCTTCACCCAAGCATAGGCCCAGAGGCTGGTTTACTTCTGGTTCTTCTACAGCTTTACCTGGCCCAACCCTAGCAACATGGATTCTGCAAGTGGGGATAAGGACAGAAACCCATCAGATAAATGCAGCTTCTTTGGACCAAGATCCCTCCAGAAGTATGATTCAGGAAGTTTTGCCACCCAGGCCTACCAAGGAGCCCAGAAACCCTCTGCAATGGAACTCATCCGAGCACAGGCCACTAGGATGGCTGAAGATCCAGCAATCTTCAAGCCACCCAAGATGAACATCCCAGTGATGGAAGGGAGAAACAACTCCCACAGACCCATAATCTCAAACCCCGTGACTTGAATGTGCTCACACCCACTGGCTTCTAAAGCTTCTTGTTCCAGGGATTCTAGAGTCCCTCTTCCGTTTTACCTTGGCTCTGACATAGGAAAAGTATATTTTAAAAAAAAAAATTTCTACACTGAGGCTACACCTGAAGACATAATTGGTTTTTGAGACATAATAGTGCAGAGTTTGCCCTTGCTGTGTGAAGAAGCCATTTTGTACTGCTTTAAAGTTAGGTTAAATCTCAGCACTTGTGCTTGGGGACTTCATGATCTATTTTTGTATTATTTACCCTAGAAAAGACTGCAGTAATTGCTTACTGAGAGAACGTTTTAGCTGCTCTAAAAACACAGGCTTCTTGACGCTGGTGCTGTGCTCCAGTCTTGTCAGGAGCCTAACATCTGTTTGAGACCTGGGTATAGTTAAGAGCTAGACTTGGCAGGGATCTTTCTTTCCAGGCAGAAACTGGAGTCATTTTGCTTTTTGG
>CAUYON010065504.1:0-13318 GCA_963573935.1 Arctocebus calabarensis
TTTATTTTTTTTTATTGAATCATAGCTGTGTACATTAGTTCAACCATGGGGTACAGTGTGGGGGCTTCACATGCAATCTGAGATATTTTATCAACCTGATTGACATACCGTTCATGATATTAAAGGCATGTTTAGAAAACAAGATCTGGGTTCTAGATGTTCTTGCTGCTTTTGTGTTGTCCCTTCCCTAAGGCTCTCTCAGTGAACAGAGATAAAAAGTGTATGTTCATATCCCCCCCATACACACACATGCAGGGTACCAAAAAATGTATACACATTAAAAAGGTGTTATCTATTTTTTACTTCTAAAGTTGAATTGAAGGCACTGTTACTGATCAAGTGTACCTAGACATGCCACACACATTCATTTTGTCAGAAGTTTGTACACTTTGGGGGAATGATCAATTTTACTTCCAACAAGATCTCTTACAGTGTGTTAACGTTTTTGGGCACCCGTGTTATTCCCCAAACACATATGTATATACATATGTATGTCTATATACCTTTATGAATGTTTATGTTTATATGTGTATATATTGTATGTATGTTCAAATGGAAATCTCAAACTCCATTTTGGTACCAATAGCTCATTCTAGCATTCCACTTTTATTTATAACTTCTTTCTCTGAAAGTGAAAAACTTGACCCTCATTATCTACAATGTAGTTATTTAAGTACCTAAACACAGTGCACATATAAAGTAGTTTCGCAATTCCTAACATGTACTTCTGTGGGGAAAAAAATTACCAACTAGAGTGCACGATTTATATTCAATACAAAAAAAAATTCTTGGTTTCTAATGTGAATAGCTGGGTACATGGTGATATCATTGACAAAATTGCAAAAAAATACCAAATTAGATAAACAAGATGAAATTAATTTTAGCAATATTTAGTTTGAAATGGGGACATTCTATCCAATCACTAAAGTTCCAAAGAGTTTGAAGTATAGGTCCCAGGTCCAGAAGAACAGTTTCAACTGGAAATAAATATCCAAGTCCTGGATGTGCCTAATATTTACTTAGATAGAGTATATGAAATCAGAAGATAACAATGTTGATAATAGCATCCTACAAAAAATATACATGCTTTGTGTACAAAATTCACTTTTGAACTTCTGACTCCCTTTATAAGGCCCCTGGTTATTACATTGAGATAATAATTGCATCTCTTAAAATACAAAATTAAAGTTTATGGCATAATCCAAAGACTACGTTTCAGACGAATGAGTATGTATCTTCTAATGCAGGCAGATACTGTATATAATAATCTACATTTGGATTCATTATCCGTGAATATGGGTTAATATATGTATAAACATAAATATGTATATGTAATATGTATGTTTTTAGTTTTTATTGATATTCTACAAATTCCTATAAAATTGGTGATTTAAAAGAAGAAAAATGACTACCTAATAGATGTGTAGATCTTAAGTCTGAAATGGGTTGTCCTGAGTCCATTGTTTCTAGATGGTCTAAGAGAGATTCCAAGTCCTGGTCTTATAACCACTATGTGCTGCCCATATTCCTGGGCTTGTGCTCCCCATTCCTCTAACCTTTCCTTCGTCTCTGCTTATGTTACCCCTGCTCCCTCTGATAAGGCCCGTTGTGAGCACATCGAGCACCTTTGTGTAATCTTGTTTCATTTCCTCATTTAAGACCTTAACTCATTCACATTTGCGAAATTCCTTTTGCCATATAAAATAACACATTCAAGGCTTCAGAATTTGAACAGCTTTGGCTGGTGGATATACTGGAGCATTACTTTTCCTATCATGGAATAATTGGCATGTGTAAGAGTGTTATTGAAATAATGTTAGCTGCTGTAATAACAAACTCCAAACTCTTAATGGCTTTGAACAACAGAAATTGATTTTTTTCCTTAAATGAAATATGAAATAGATATCTCCGATTGGCAAGAAATTCTTCAGTGAGCAGTGATTTAGGGATTCAGGTTCCTTCTACATCATATTTTTCAAAAGAACATTCCCAAGTTCATCAGAAAAGGTGTACCACTTTGGAAGCATCACATCCAGGAAAGCATCTGGGGGCAGGCATTGAAGTACTGTCTATTGCTTCTCACATTTTAAGGCCAGAACTTCGTCCCATTTACACTTAACTGTAAAGGTAGAGTGAAATAGGTACATATCAATCAGCAAGATATAATGAGTTTGGTAAACAGATACGTGTTCTGTGTCAATAGCTCACCTATAAAAGAAAAGAACATTTCAGCCACTTTTGAATGAATATGAGATTAATTATCTAATAAAACATCAATGGAAAATAAGACAGACTAATTCTAAATTTCAAGGTTAAGTGATAAAATAGTGAGCTTGAGGATAAAAAGGGTAAAATAAACGTCTTTAAACTCACAGTTCCCTTTTGGTATAAGCCTACTCAAGAATCCAGACAGATTCTGACAAAGAAAAGATTTGATTTTTCTTTTTTGATTTTTAATTACAATGGGTACATAATAGCTGTGTATCTTTATAGGGTTCACAGCTATTCATTCAATGAAGATTAATCAAATCAGGTAATGGAGATATCCATCATCTCAGACATTCATCATTTCTTCATGTTAGGACAAGTTTACAGAACCTCTGAATGGAAAAAAATAATACTTTTCAAAAATTTTCTGTTACGATGTGGGATGATAAAGAACTTATTTGATGTAGGGGACATGCTACTTATTTAACTCAACTACACCATTGGTAAGGAAATTTTCTGCCTGTAATTATTCCTTCTCTTTCTCAGGAGGAATCATTTGTTTCCATTATCATGTACCAAATGAGCTACAAGTAATATTCATTTACAATTTAAAGTGGGATATTTTCCTGTCACCCTGAAATCAGTGATGATTAGGACTTCTAACTCATAATTTACTCATCTAAGATTACCTCTCCATTTACATCATTTCTGCACCAGCAGTGGATCAAGGAGACATCTATGACTCATGGAAAAGTGATCATCCTATCTCTTATGATTTATGGGGTCTTTTGTTAATTATTTCTGGGAGTGCCAGCACATGACTACTTTTAACAATAGTGTCTCCACTGTTCAGGACTATAATATGGATCCTGAATAAACGTGTTACTGGGAAATTCAAGATTTACACAGCTTTATATTTAAGAGAAAAACAATTTGTAATCAAGCAGAATTAGGGTGCTGCAGGCATATATTTGAAAATGTATGTAACAATTGTCTGTGACAATATTCTTTCCCTTGCTAATTGAGCAACTGACAATCTATTAAAAGGTACTAGGGACTGGATTGACTTGATATTTAAATGAATTGTGGAATTGTACTGATTAAATTATATGGAATAGAGTTTAAAAGGGAAAAAATAACTTCTAGGATTGCCACAGTGTGTGGAAGATGAATAAAAATGGCATTATAGAGCTTGCATAATGTAGATGGAAGAAATATCTTAGATTGTTTTGCACAATTATTTATTTTCAGTACAGTTCCAAGCAACATTTAAGTAATGCAACACAGTTTTCACCAACAAAGTTGCACTCTCAATAAGTTCAGAGTTTAGTACTCTACACCATGGAAATGAGGAACTCAGCATAGACAACTTTCTACAAATGGTCAAAATCTATTATTTGATTATTTTTACTTTTCTCTAACTAGTTTTTATTAGCAACATTCTTTAAAAGACAAGTTTTTATGTGAGAGGCAAGTCATTGATACTACATGGAAAGAGATCTGAGCTATGAAGACTCCCTTGGTAGATGCCTTTGATGTGATGTAATGTGTGATGTCCTCCAGAAACAACAGGTAATACTCAAGAAGATCTGTGAAAGAATCTGGCTGATACACATGCTCTGGCATTTGCCAAATACACACACATAGTTAAGCAGACTCTCTTTAATAATACATGGATTGAGTTCACCTGGATGGAAAAAATGTTTCCACCCCTTCCAGTGTAGCCTTCTCCATATTTCTTAACCTGACAGAATTATCCCTGGTTTGGGAATGAGGTCTGTAACTTTGAAGAGTTCAGAATTGAGGGAATAGAAATTACAAATTTCCTAAGTGAGTGACTAGGAGTGATGGCAGCAAGTGGACCCTTTCTATGTCTGCCCCTTGATTCCTAGATCCCTATATCCTACTGGGAGTTTGTCATATAAGATCTTTGGTTTGAAGTAAATAATGCAGGGGGAGGATGACACTCCACCTTTATGAAATATTATTTCTGAATTGACCCTTCAGTTGTGCCTTCATCAGGTGATTCTTATTATACTGTATTAGGCCATGATGTTGTCCTACCCATGTTTTTCAAGCTGGTCTGACATGATATTACACAATATTACATACCAGCAAGATAAAAAAATCTGTAAGGTCTAGGTAATGGTTTTGACTGAGACCTTGAAGGCAGAAAAGAAAACAACAACAACAACAAAAAGCCATATATCCAGAATGTGTGACTATCCTTATCAGAATGAATCACTGATCTTTTCATGGTACAAAATGTGAATAGGGAATATTATTTACTTGTCACCAAGTGACTGCTATTTTTCCCTTAAAAATGATGTGATACTGGAAAGTCATCAGTGGCATATATTATTGATAAGTTGGACATTCAGTGCCAGTAATAGATCAGCTACTGCCCATGCACAACCAACCCTGGTTCCACAGCCAATGATTTCATATACCCATCGTATCAATACTGGCTGGTTGGCAACAAAGACAGGCTGAGATCAACTGACCAAGTTATGTTCTCGGTTGTTGAATGCTTCTTCTATGGGGAGTGTTCTTTTGGGGCCCCTATCATGTGATATGAAAATTGCATATATGAAATTTTTGTACCCACAGACCTACTGAGAGATCGTCTCAGCATTTCTCCTTTCAGGCCTCTGACCACTAGTGATTTATCCATTGCCCATGCATCTATCTATATTCTAACCTAATGCCACTGCTCACATGAATGAACAGGTGCAATGCAGAAAACGCTGCTTAATGGAAGAATTTCCTTTTCTCATTGTTTTTTAAGGCCAAACCTAGCTTGAGCCACAGTATAGTTGTTATCATTATCTGTTTGAACACACATACATGGACATAGATTGTGGAAGAGATAGCAGTGGGTGAGAGATGTCAACAAGCTTTTGGAAGATTAAAATAATCCAAGTACAAGTAACTAAGGACAAAAGAAAATAACTCTCATGTACTAACAGAAGCAGTAACGATAAGTAGAGCATGTTCACTCCACAGAGTACTAGAAAGAAAGGCAAAGGACATGAAGTTGGGTACCAAAGGGAATTTATTAAAATGACCAACTTGCTTTAATCCAGGATAAGCCCATCTCAAGATCATCACTGTTATTTTAACTCAAAGATATTTCCCAAATGGGTTACATTGGCATGTTCCACATGAAAGGACCTTTGGATAGCTACCATTTAACACACTATCGTGTTTAAATCTTATTGCTACACCCTTATCTCTGTAGAGATTTCTGTCTCCAGGGACACTCCTACCATGCTAATTGAGTTTCCTTTTGTATATTTATTATTTAAGAATCACAGTTAGTAAATCTCCCAGCCCCCTCCAAACATAAGACCTAACGTTGCATTTAAGAATAGGTAAACCTAGAGTTTGTATAATGTTTCTTCAGGATTCAAAGCAGGGAAACCGATTACATGGTCAATGGGACAATCTTTCATTTGAATTAAAGAGATAATTAAGAAAAAAATGTGTTATTTGTAGATTCCTGCTTACTTCTAAGGTGGGTATAGCCTAGAAATTGATAGCGTTCATTGAGGAATAGGGCAATGTTTCTCACTATGTGTATTTGGGAGAAACAGAGCTATTCCTTAAACTTTAGTTAGTTTGCTTAAAAGAAAAAGAGGCACAGCAGAGGCACAAAGAAAATAAACAGAAAGGAAGGACCAAAAATAAATACTGCACATACAAAGGTGCAGGAGGGAAATGCCACATTTGTAGTCACTTAGATGTTTTAGGTGGAATTGTCAAGAATATTAAGGAAATTTTATGTCAGTGGACAATTTTTGTCAATTTCAAATCTTTAGTTCAATCTGTATTTTTCTCTATTGCTTTGTAGGATGCATTATTTTAAAGGACTATGGTAAAAGGATGAATTCTACTCCAATGTAGGCTTATAAGACAAATAGAGGCTGTTCATAGGGCATAGATTACGTTTCATATTACAGTTTATATTTTCTATAAACGAGTAGATAAGTGCAATTACTTCTTTTATACTTAAGATCATATTTTGTAGGAGTTGGAGAGTGGTACTCAATGCTCTTAATAGGGATAAACTAGAGTAAGAGAAGAGTAATACATAATGAAATGTCTATGGCATAATTGGATATTTTGTTCAGAAATATTCTTGGAAAATATTCTTCATTAAGAATATGAAACCAACATATTGCATATTGCATCATTTCCCTTTCTAGGCAAATTCCTTTCAACCATGCGTACTAGTGAATATTCAGTGATTCAAGAAGAGACATAATAATGGTAACTTGTACCTCTTCAAACTGCAGTCTGATGCGTCCTCGTGAAGGATTAAGGTATCTTTTGATTAAATTAAACCATAAGAGAAATCTGTAAGTTCTATGAAATGTATGTTGGGGATATTATAAGGTTCTTGAAAAGTCTGAGACCTTGATTTTACAAAGTATTTTTATTGTTTCCTCTGACTCTAATATTAAGAAAATAATTATAGGACCAGGCACAATGGCTCACATCTATAATCCCAGCACTCTGGGAGGCCAAGGAGGGTGGATTGCCTGAGATCAGGAATTGGAGACCAGGCTGAGGAAGAGAAAGACCCATCTCTAAAATAATAGCTGGGCTTTGTGATGGCTTTATTTATTTCTAAATAAAATATTCCTAAAGTCCTTTTATTTAAAGTAGTCAACCATGATTATGTTAAGGATGACTTACTTACAGCTGAGCGTGGTGGAACATGCCTGTAATGGGAGCACTTGGGAGGCCCAGGCAGGGGGATTGCCTGAGCTCAAGAGTTCCAGACCAGCTTGAGCCAGAACAAGACCACTTCTCTTAAAATAAAAAATAAGAAATTAAAAAAAGGAGAAGAAGAAGAAAAAAAATAGCTGGGTGTTGCAGTGGGTGCTTGTAGTCCCAGCTACTCAGGAGACTAGGGTAAGAGAATCACTTCAGCTGAAGAGTCTGAGGTTGCTGTGAGCTGTGATGACATGGCACTCTACCGAGGGTGAGCAAGTGAGACTCTGTCTAAAAAAAAACAAACAAAAAAAAACAAGTATATATATATATATATATATATATATATAGTTTTTATACTTATAAATCAGTCTATATATGTGTGTGTGTGTGTATATATATATATATATATATGTGACTTACTTGTGATTACTTACAATGATTAACCATCACTTACTTGAATTTTTTTTTTTTTTTTTTTGGTAGAGACTGAGTCTCACTCTATCGCCCTGGGTAGAGTGCCATGGCGTCACACTGCTCACAGCAACCTCCAGTTCCTGGGCTTAAGCGATTCTCTTGCCTCAGCCTCCCTAGCAGCTGGGACTACAGGTGCCCGCCACAGTGCCTGGCTATCTTTCTGTTTTGCAGTTCAGCCGAGGCCAGGCTTGAACCCGCCACCTTCGGTATATGGGGCCGGCGCCCTACTCGCTGAGCCACAGGAGCCGCCCTACTTACTTGAATTTGATCCTGACCCTTCCACTCCTTCCACTTACTAAATCATATGATCTTGCCAGGATATATATACACTTCTGCATCTCAACATGCTTCTGTACATATGGGAACAGTAATCACATAAGATTTTGTAAAGAATTGATTAAAGCATAGGTAAGGACCTTTTTTTTTTTTTCATGATCTGAGAACATGCACATTACTCTGACGTACAGTGTACAAGATCAAACCCTGCAAAGGGATGTCTATCCTAGATTTAGGAATTTCCTTTAAAAAAAGAGAAACCCCAGGGGTGGTGCCTGTGACTCAAAGGAGTAGGGCCCCGGCCCCATATACTAGAGGTGGCAGATTCAAACCTGGTCCCGGTCAAAAAATGTTACAAAAAAAAAAAAAGAGAGAGAGAGAGAGAGAGAAACCTCAGAAGCCTTATGAAAGTAACAATTAAATGGATAAGAAAAAACTGAGTAGATAGGTGAAGCAGGAAGGAAAAGAAGTTCCTCTTATTGGGTGACCAGACATGGAGTAATTCTGAGACAAAAAAAGAGCAATATATTGATCGTGATAACAATTCCTTATATTTCTCCTGGGTGTTCATGCACTATAATTTCTCTGTTCACATCTGCTTTCCCTGGTAAGTTTCATAAGAAAACTAATCCATTTTTTTTCCTATCCCTCACATAAAATATGGCACCCAGTGAATTTTTATGGACAAATATTATTTTTATTGTTGTCAAATACCTCACTCCATGGCATACATGTATCTGATCTCTTTTGACTGTCTTTCATCACATAGGAGTTAGAATATGGGTGTGGTTTAAAATGAAGTTGGCGGTTCCTTTATATTTCCTCCAGTGACTCCTCCTCCTTTTTTTTCTTTTTTTTTAGAAAGAAGAGACATGATGCAATTAAACTCACATTCTGGAAAGAGTTTGTCACATTTATTCTCATTAAGGAATACATGATCATTAACTGCTAAGAAACATTTTTTCAAGGGGTATTATTGAATTAAAAACAAAATGTCATATGTTATTAAATTCTACAATATTAAATATAAACAGGTTTCTTGGTAAGACAAGAAAATCAGACTCCTTGATTATTGTTATAATAATTTTCCTTTGATTTTTTTCTCCTTCATCATAAGTTTCACTGTCCTTAAGATATGGGGGAAATATTAAAAAGAAAGCATCATATATGGTGTGATCTTTGCAAATAATGTATAATCAATATGAGGTCATGTTTTTTTTTGTCAACAAGTCATTGCAGGTAAATTTCTTATAATCTTATATTGCAGGGACTCCTATAATATTTTTTATTTAAGAGGAGAATATGGATTTCCATTCAAGCATAATCTTTTTTTTTTTGTAGAGATAGAGTCTCACTTTATCGCCCTCAGTAGAGTGCTGTGGAGTCACAGCTTACAGCAACCTCCAACTCTTGGGCTTAGGTGCTTCTCTTGCCTCAGCCTCCCGAGTAGCTGGGACTACATGTGCCCACCACAGCGCCTGGTTGTTTTTTGATGCAGTTTGGCCGGGGCCAGGTTTGAACCCGCCACCCTCGGTATATGGGGCTGGCGCCCTACTCGCAGAGCAACAGGCACCACCCAGCATAACTTTTTAAGAAACAGAGAGTTCATAGTTTCCTTTAAAAATTAGCTCAAATGAACAAATCTAAGCTGTGGATTAGAACTTTCTATGTGCAAATAGTGTTAATTCTTCATTATCAGTTTTCATGTAAACTATCCAAGCTTATTGCTTTAAGTTGTGGATATATTTTTCTACTACATTTTTAAATAGGTAAATGATTCCCGAATGACTCAAAGTGTAAATGAACTTTAGGTGTGAGTTGCCTTTGTTACTCCTAATTGCTGGCTTGAGTTCCCACATAAGACCTCACAGTTATGGCTCTAAGTGTACGTGCACATGTGTGTGAATGAGAGAGAAATATAGTAAATGATTTCACTAAAAACCTACAGATGATAATGATATGTTAAGAGTATCATTTTAGGGATAAATTTGTAAATTTAAATAAAATATAAATTTCTTTAAAAAGACTATCCCAAAACGGACATAAGAAGAAAGAAAATTAATATTTCTATCTATTGAAAAAATTAATGTTATTAAAAAGTTTCTTAAAAAGAAAAATTTGAATCTAGATGGTTTCAGAAATGGAAGAAAATAGTTCTTCACTTGTTTTATGAGGACCAAATGATCCTGACACCAAAACATGACAGTTTTCATTACATTTCATTACAAGAAAATAAAATTATAAACAAATATCACTCTAAAATATAAACATTTTTTGCAAAATATCAGAACATTAAAGGCAGTAATTTATAACAATTATAATTCATTATGACCAAGCAGCAATACAAAATTTTACATTTTTACTTTTAATTTTTGGTAACATTGAAAAATCAATGTAACTTACCATATTAATATGTTAAAGCAGAAAAACTTTAATGTAAATAATGTGCATAAATAAATTCATTTAATTTATGTTAAAAAGAATGATTCCATTCCTATGAAGTTCAAAAACATGTCAAATAATGGTATTACAGATTAGAACAAGATTGCCTTACAGAAATGAGAATTCACTGAAAGAGACATAAAGACCCTTTTGGTTCTGATGGAAATATTATATATCTTAATGCAATGTTTTATTAAAATTAATCAAATGGTACACTTAGAATGTGCATTTCACCATATACAAATTGCACCTTGATTTAAAAGTATGAAATGAATGAATAAAAACATTATTACAAATATCCCTACAGTTTCATTTCCTTACCTTTCAAATGATGATTTCCTAAACTATAATAAAAATGTGACGATGTATTATAAGGCCATAATGGTCAAGACAGTATGGTACTGGCACAAAAATAGGGACATAGATACTTGGAATCATATAGAAAACCTGGAAATGAAACCAACAACTTATAGCTGTCTAATCTTCGATAAACCAAACAAGAGTGTTCCCTGGGGAAAGACTCCCTATTCAATAAATGGTGCTGGATGAATTGGATATCCGTATGTAAAGGACTGATACTGAATGTTTCGAGATGGATGAAGGATTTAAATTTAAGGCATGAGACCATGAAAGTCCTCAAAGAAAGAATTGGAAAAACATTGGAAGATATTGGCCTGGGGAAAGACTTTATGAGGAAGACTGCCATGGCAATAGCAACAACTGCAACAATAAACAAATGGGACTTAATTAAACTGAAAAGCTTCTGTACAGCCAAACTGAAAAGCTTCTGTACAGCCAAACTGAAAAGCTTCTGTACAGCCAAGGAGACAACAACCAAAGCAAACAGACAACCTACCCAATGGGAAAGGATATTTGCACATTTTGAATCTGACAAAAGTTTAATATCCAGCATCTATACAGAACTTCAATTAATGGAACTTTAAATTATTTTAAGCCTTGAGAGGAATATAACTATATATGGCTTGAATCATACAGCACGCAGCTGCAGCTTCTGCTTTCTCTGTAAATAACAGAGTGGCAGCAGAGATAAGACCCCCTTCTGATCCACAGTCCTTCTCACAGAATGTTAAAGCAATCTTCCTTGAATGTAGCAAGCCGTTGTCGATCAATCGCTGTGTGGACTGGCCTTGTATAGAAAATATCCAACCCTGTTAAACTTCTCTGCTTCTGCCTATACACGTGACACCTTAACTTCCTATTCCTTTGGAGTCTGGATGGTCATCCACAACCTGTGCACTTGAATAAACTTGATACTTAACTCATATTTTCTGACTCTCATTGCTTAAAGTCAACGACATTAGTCCAGTGTTTCTCACAGAGGTCCTGTGTTCTTCACTACCCCCAAATCTGAGGTCTTATTTACAAAACAAGGTCACTTAGTCAAGCTCTCTGAGGCTGTGTCCTTGGGATCTTCATTATTCATAAACTCCCCAGGTATGTCTTGTGTACCCTAAAATTTGTGGACCCTGCATAGTAACACCTAAAGGCAATCAGGCAGAAAAGTTATGTGCTATGTCACTCCTTTCCACTTCCATGGGCTTGGTTCTCCCTGGAACATTGTTGCAGAGGAAGTGTACACGAGAGCTTTAGGCTGGTGTTCTCTAGCAGAGAAATGAGGTCCTTCGGGAGGCAGGAGGCAAAGACAAATAGAGCCATGGAGAGTTTCAGCAGAAATAGGATGTCAGAGGCTATCATGTTCAAAAGTTGCTTAGACTCTTGTGATGAGGACCCCTTCCCAACACACACACACACACACACTGACCGAGCTCCCGAACTTGATAAAGGGCCTCGAGAGTGGATAGAGACAGCTCTTTGGAACAAGTATCAACATATCATCTTAGTCTCTTTGACCTCATGCTATCCTCATCAACAGCCCTCTACTCCTTAATACGGTCCTGAGAGCGCCCATTCAAGGGGAGCATGGTGACAAAGCAGCGTGCGGAGATAATGGAACTCTTTCCCAGCATACATGAATAAACTGACACCAAGAGCATCAGTGAACTGATCCAGGGTGGGCTCTGGATGGTTCCTGAGCAGTGTGTAGATGGACATTACCATCCCAGGGGTACAGAATCTGCACTGGGCACCATGACACTGGGCGATCCTCTCCTGAACAGGATGGATTCTGGTCTTGGTGCTTCCTACGCCTTCTACTGTGGTGACAGCAGCACCATACGGTGAACAGATGGGGATCAGACAGACATTGGCTGGGTAATGTCTTATCTTTTGGGGAGTGGGACTGTATCGTGATATCACCGTACAGGCACCACAGCCTCCCCCTCCAAAGCTGTACTTAGTTCCTGTGAGTCGAAGTTTCTTCCTCGGGTACGGCAACAGCATCATTTCAGGATCAACATTTCTTTGTGTCACCTGGCGGCTGTTCACGTAGAAGAGCAGTGCGGGCCCCAGCTCGATGCTGGCGGGTCCTGCATTGGGGAATGGGGTCCGGGTCCAAGACTGGGCCAGGCAGCACCAGATATCCTTTATTTTATTAAGAAAATTCTTATCTTTTTCCAGTTTTCTAGGGCTTTTATTTTGTTTGTTTTTTGAGATGGAGTCTCACTCTGTTGTCCAGGCTAGAGTGCCATGGCATCAGCTTAGCTCACAGCAATCTCAAACTCCTGGGCTCATGTGATCCTCCTGCCTCCTGGGACTACAGGTACCCACCACAAGACGTGGCTAATTTTTTCTGTTTTTAGTAGAGATAGGGTCTTGCTCTTGCTCAGGCTGGTCTCCAACTCCTGAGCTCAAAGAGATCCTGCCTATGCCTCCCAGAAAGCTAAGATTTCAGTGCGAGCCACCCACCCAGCCTCCTAGAGCTTTTTTATTTTTAACGCAGGTTTACTCTCATCAGATACTTCTGTATTTGTTTTTTTTCAGTTTCTGGCTGGGGCTGGGTTTGAACCTGCCACCTCCAGCATATGGGCCGGCACCCTACTCCTTTGAGCCACAGGCAGCGCCCAATACTTCAGTATCTTTTGAGAGGATGGTGTGATTTTTCTCCTTTAATCTATTAATGCGGTCAATGACAATGATTGGTTCTCAATTATTGATCAACCTATATTGCAAATTACATTGAAATTTTTTGTCATGTATTATCCTTTTTATAAGTACCAGGGTTTGATTTGCTGCGATTTTTTTCACCTGTTGTGAGAGGGTATTTTCCTTTCTTGTG
>CAUYON010065505.1:0-13570 GCA_963573935.1 Arctocebus calabarensis
GTACTGGTAAAACTTATTAAATGTAGAATATCAATGTCTTCATATAGTGATTAAGAAAATGCCATGAAGGCTATGTTTAACAGTTCGACCAAAATATTTCAGATTGTATATGAAGTCAGCACATTGTGCCCCATGATTGCACTAATGTACAATTATGATTTAATAAAATTAAAAAAAAGATATCTCTATATTATAATTTTATGTAGCCAATATAGAAGAACAGGATACAGAGTAACCTCGTTCTCTTAACTAGCTGAACCATATATCATTTTATCTCCTGTTGACATACTCTGAGATTGTTTTCAGTTTTCCCCAGTTAAAATGCTACATATACCTCCATGAACATCCTTGATGCCGAACTGTACATTTGAAATACTGACAAATAATGCTAAACTGAACCCTAAAAAGGTATCAATTATACACTTACCAAAGGTGTATGATATTAACTGCTTCTCTCAAACCTTGACAACTTTAGGTATGTTTTTTATTTTCTAAATCTTCACCAATTTAAAAAGTAAAAAATGGTTTTGGTTTTTTTTAATCATAGCTATGTACATTAACGCAATCGTGGGGTACAATGTGCTGGTTTCATATACAATCTGAAATATTTTCATGTTTCTGGTTTTAATTTCTTTTCTTTCTAATTTTTGCAGATCTTAAAATTAGATTGGTTTTTCTTTCTTAGTAAGGTAGTAGCTCCTTATAAATTATGGACCTCATGTTTAATCAGTGTTTTAAATGATTTCGTCCCAGTTTTTTGTTTTAGTTTTGTTTATTTTATTTATTTATTTATTTTAAGGCAGAATCTCACTCTGTTATCCTGGATAGGGTACTGTGGCATCACAGCTCACAGCAACCTCAAACTCCTGGGCTCAAAACAATCCTCTTGCCTTAGCCTCCTGAGTAGCTGGGACAACAGGCACCCACCACAACACTCAGCTAATTTTTCTATTTGTAGTAGAGATGGGGTCTTGTTCTTGCTCAGATTGGTCTCAAACTCCTGAGCTCAAGTAATTCACCTACCTCAGCCTCCCAGAGTACAGGATTCCAGGTGTAAACTACCGCACCAGGCCTATGGATTGTTTTATAAATACCTTTTTTTTGACTGTGCAGAAGATTTCAGCTTTTATGTGGTCTACCTTTTCTCTTTGTTTGACTGCTGGTATTATGCTTACAAGTATCTTTCTCCAAAATTCTGAAAATACTTTTTTTTTTTTTTTTGAGACAGAGTCTCACTATGTCACCCTCAGTAGAGTGCTGTGGCATCACTGCTCACAGCAACCTCAAACTCTTGGGCTTAAGCAATTCTCTTGACTCAGCCTAGTAGCTAGGACTATAGGTGCCCGTCACAACCCCCGGGTATTTTTGTTGTTGTTGTTACAGTTGTCATTGTTGTTTAGCAGGCCTGGGCTGGGTTTGAACCTGTTGGCCCTGGTGTATGTGGCCAGCGCCCTAACCACTGAACTACGGGTGAAAACATTTTTAATACTTATTAATTTTAAATATTTTCATCTAGTACATTTACAATTTTTATTTTATTTTTATATAAATTTAATACATTTAGAATTTATTTTTGTGTTAGGTGTGAAGTATAGAAATATAACTTTTTCAAAATACCCATTGTGCTAATACCATGGATTGAAAAATTCTCCCTTTCCCCAGAGATCTTTAGATTTCCTACCTTAAAATACAAAACGCAAAATAGACTTTCATATGGATTCTCTCTCTATTCAATTCTAGTTCATCTTTTTTTTTGGACTTATGGCAATTTACTCTAGTAACTTTTAACTAATCCTAACTACCTAGAACAACGTTGACCTAAATAACAGAAAATGAGGGTCCACTTCTGAACGGCCAGGGGTCAAAGTAATTTTTTTAAGCATCAGGATCCCTAACAAACAACCAGACTATGGCACAAGGAGTAACAGAGACCAGGAAAGAATGGCTGCTGCATCATCAGTGTTTGGTGCTCGCTTTCTAGGCTGCCAGAGGGAAGAATGTATTTTAGCTCCTTTTGTTTAAAATGAACTTACCCTCTCTCGCAACTCATCAACACTACTGCTTTCCAACACAACCTCGTGGAAAGGATCCAATTTCATCTCTGAAGGCCTCCACCGTCTTGACAAAACTGCAAGCTGTGACATGGACTTCATCTTTTCTACACCTAAGAACACGCAAGATTATGCTGTCATTTAATTTCCTGGTTTGGAGCTTGACTTTCCCGATACTGCCTAACGAAAAGATTTATTTCAAGTGCTAGTCTTAGAAGGTGGGCAAAAGAAGCCAAATTATCCCAAAGAATTTTTCTTTCTTTTTGTTGTCTTTAAATTTTTTTTCACTACACGTTACAGCTATTCACCTAGGAGTTGTTGAGAAAGGAATATTTAATCACTTCATTCCAGTCTCAGAAAATAATTTCTCCCTTTCGTAAGCCACCCTTCGACCAGTACCCCTAATTCCGTGCACTCCTGACTCCTGTTGGGCATTACTTTAGTTACTCTCTTCTCTGAACCGCCCATCTTTGTTTCTCCATTGGTTACTACCCCAACCTAACATTATAATCAAATCATCTTCACTTTTTTGTCTTCTTTCACTCAGGCTATTATTAATCCTTCTCATTTATTCCCAAGTTTAGTAATTCAAAATTGTCACCTGTCAATTGTGTCACTTCTCAAGTGTCAGGTAAATTGTCACTTTTCTCTCTGGTGTACATGACAATGACTTCTACTGATTCAGGGACTTAGTACCTATCATTTTAGAATGACAGGCATGCAGTTCTTTTTCTTCCACAAACTGTGTGGATGGGGGGGAGGGAATTAATGGTTCTTATTCATTTTTGTTGCACCAGGGATTAGCCATGTCTGGCAAATTACCAGTCAATGAATGTTCCTTGCATTTAATCACATGACTTATTTCTTACAGTATTCAATTATTCTGATGCTAAAAACATACTAAAATAATACTGAACAGGTACCTAACATCCAGTACCATTTTCAGACTAATCCATCTCTGGCTAACACACACTCGATTTTTCCTCACCTGGGTGATTTCTGTTATCCTTCATGATCCCTTCTTCCTGGCACACCTACAAAGTTTGCTAAGCCTCCAGACACTGAAGGACAGTACTTGCCTATACACCATGGTAGATGGTGTGTCCCAGTTAACTTGTCAATTAATCAGAATTTCAACCATCTAAATTTATACCAAATTAGATGTGAAACGGCCTGAAACAGGTGAAGTGTTAGTGCTATTGAACTCTCTAAAAACTAACATAATCTTATTTTAAAACATCTAAAATTGGATATTTTAATTTCCACAGGAAAAAAAGGAAAATTAACATTTTCTTAAGTAACAGCAACAAAACAAAATGCAGCACTAGTTTTTACTCTGATGTGGTATTCCCCAAACCAAATTTTCTCCATAGTCTCCTTCAAAAAAACAATACTTTAAATGTACTAACATCGATAATGAAAACCTAAAGGTATGAGAATACCTGACAGACGGAGCCATCACTTGCAATGTAACCTTATTTGGAAACAGGATCTTTAAAGTGGTAATCAATTTAAAATGAGGTCATTAGGATGAGTTCTAATTCAGTATGACTAGTGGTTTATAAAGACGAGAAATCTGGATAGAAACAGACAAGCCCACAAGGAGCATACTGTATTAAGATGAAAGCAAAGACTGGGGTGATGCACCTATAAGCTAAGGCTTGTCAAAGATGACCAACAGACCACTAGAAGCCAAGAGAGGAGACAGGGAACAGATTCTTCCTTACCAGCCTCAGAAGAAGCCAACTCTGCCAACACTTCATCTCAGACTTCCAGCCTCCAGAACTGGGAGACAATACCTTTCCATTGTTTAAACCACCCAGCCTAGGAAACTAAGACAGCCTTTGTTCTCAAATTTCTGCTATAAATTATCAGTACCACAGTATCAATACAAAATAAGACACAACAAAAAAGAGACTAGGTAACAAACATTGCTAAGAAAATACTAGTAGGATTTCCTGGCTTGGCGCCTGAGGCACAGTGGTTACAATGCTGGCCATATGCACCCAGGCTGGCAGGTTCAAACCCAGCCTGGGCAAGCTAAGCAGCAATGACAACTGCAACAACAACAACAAAAAATAGCTGGGTGTAGGGTGGACACCTATAGTCCCAGCTACTTGGGAGGCTGAGGCAAGAGATTCGCTTGAGCCCAAGAGTTTGAGATTGCTGTGAGCTGTGATGCCACAGCACTCTACCTAGGGCGACATTGTGAGGCTCTGTCTCCAAAAAAAAAAAAAAAAAAGATTTCCTTAAAACGTACTAAAAATCTTTGAAATTGGAATTTCCCTACAAGGATACAGTCCTAAAATTAGAGAAACAAGAAATATTTAAAAGGTAAAAACAGGACCCAGAGAAAGATGGGAAAAAGCTGAGAGACACTGAACATTCTCTCAAAAATAATTTAAGCAGTTACACTGGAGCACTAGGGAAAAAAATAAAACTATCAGGGATTGAATATGAGGAAGAATAACAAGATCTTTATGTTTAATATAACACAAAAATACTATAACACATATTAGATTCTGTATGACTCACTTTTGATTAAAAACTATAGGCAACTATTACTCCTAAACTCTAGAATCTACAGCATTTCTAATTGATACTTCCTCACAAAAATATTGAAAATACCGTCAAGAACTTCAAGGAAAACTTCCCAGTTGCTGGAAATATTAATATCTTCTTCATAAATATGATAATCCAAAAAGACAGTACCAGGGTTCTTCCATGTTTTTTTCCTTAGACGAAACCTACAAATATAAGACATTTAAAACTACTATTATTTGAAATCCTTAACTTAAAAAATTGACATTAATCTGATATCAAAGAAACAAATTATGATCAAACATAAAAGTCAAATGGTTACTCATTAAAATTTGGGGAAAATGTAATGAGATGCTTCCAGCAATTCAAATTTAGAATTCTCCAGAGGAAATTCAAACAAAATTCTAATACTCTTGCTTAGTCCTATTAACTTAATCTGCAGAACTAAAGCTCTAACTAGCACAGGATTTTTAAATTCTTTTAGTTTTAGAAAAGTATACTAGTCCATATCAATTGACCAGATAGTCTTTCTTCAAATTGCTGATGATACTTAAATTTAACTTTACCTGTCAATACTGAGTTCTAAACCACACTGCTCCCTGAGTTGAGGAATTAATTCCTCTTTTGATTGCCGTACAGTCATTCCTTTAGCAAATACAGCATCTAGCAGAAACTTGCATGGCTGGGAAAGTAAACATAAACAATTAGAGCCTGGAATTATGTATTGAAATAAGGACTAGCAATTTTCACTTTATAGTATGACAATTAAGGGCTTGAGTTTAGGAGTCTATATTCCTTGTTTTAAATCTTAGCTCCACAACTACTAGCTTAGCTATCTTGGGCAAGTTTACCTAACATCCCTGTGCCTCACTTTGTTTCTCCCTCACTAGTCACTGTGAAGATTAAATAAGACAATGTGCTCATATTTCCCTTCTTGTGATAAAATCACCGTAATTTTGAAGGCAAAAAAAGAACCACTCTTAGAACTAAAATGAGGGAAATGCATACTAATTCTCCAAATTCATTAATCCGTTGCCTCAAGAGAGACACAGTATGCACAAATCCCAACTCAGAAGAAACCTTAAGTCAAAATGACTGTAATGGTCATGAGTAAGAGATATAATGGGTGCTGGATAAAATATCTGTTGTACAAAAAAGGGCATTTTATGAAAAATTTACAGTTTTTATATTTGTCCAGATCCCCAATAAGATGTTATAAACACCTTGAAAATATGATCTTTGACTTATGCTTTTGGGTATTCAGAAGTCTTGCATACCATAAGAACTAAAATATATTTTATTGATTACTCTTTAAAAATCATAGCCTTTTCAGACCATTAACCCATCATTTAAAAGTTGTGTGGCTCTGACCAAGATACATAACTTCTCTATGCCTCAGTTTCTTCAACTATAGAATGGAAATAATAAATAGTACTTATATCATGAGTTAATACTTCCAAGCGCTGACAGTATACCATAAGCACAATATAAATGCTTGTTAAGTACTAAAATGACTCTTTAAAAACAAAACACACTTATAGATTCTACAGGTCAACTACTATCCACATGTAGCATTCTATGAAAGCACAAAGTAAGCACGAAAAAATCCTTTTTTAATAGTAGGAAAATGTTGCCTCACTCTAGCATTTGTAGCAACACGTCAAAGCAAGAGGGTGACAAACAATGGCCTGAGGGTAAATTTAAGGCCACCTATTTTTATAAATAGAATTTTATTGGGACATAGTCATTCTCATTCCCATTGTTTTATTATTGTCTTGTGCTACAATGGCAAAATTGAGTAATTGCAACAGACATACAATATGGCTTGCAAAACTAAAGTATTCCCTAGGAAAAATTTGCTGACCCCTGCTTCAGAGAAATAAAATGACTAGTAATAAAACCTCTGCATTTTATCCTTTTAGTAACTACAAAAGTAACCTGACATTGCTCTTAAATGTATCACTTACCTCTTGTTCATTGACCAAAAGCTGGTACACTTTAACTCTGTATTCTCCTTTTTTAAGTGCTCTCCCCAATCTAATTGTAATCTATAAATTAAAAACATTTTTTAGATGGGTTGTCTCAGTAGAATAAACAAGCCATTCTTACCCCACTGTTTAATTTGTCAAAATTCTTTATGTTATAGACTCTTTGAGAACAGGTATATCTTTTACCTCTGAATCCCCAGCACCTAGAACAGTAACTGACACACAGTTAACATTTAACAAATGTTTGTTAGATGAACAGAGAAAAACAACAATTAAAAAAAAAAATCCCAAATAACTACAACACAAGTGATCTTCTGAGGGCTATTGCACCTTACTTGGAAGTAGTGCAAGATGTTCTCAAATCTATCATTTTAAACAGACTCTAATTATTCAAAGATTATTTTAATCAACCTTATTGTCATCAGAGAATGATGATAGTGTCTCATTCAGTCGGACGCTCTCAAACTCTTGATTGCTGGCATACACTCGAAACACCTTGAAGTGAGAGGACAAAACTCCAACAAAGGGCTCTAAATGTTGTTTGAAAGCTGCCAGAGTAATTCTTTTATCAACATGCACCATCAACCCTAAGCGCAAAAAAACCAAAACAAAACAGGAACAAAAATGTAAAAGAAACTTCTGAGTATAAACAAAACAGGTCATAAACTTTTTATTATAATGTAAGCAGCAAAAGTCCTCCCTTCCAGCAAAGACTTTACCTCATATACTACATCAAATGGACAAAAAAACACAAAGTCTATAACAGGTATAATGTGACAGCCTGAACTGTTCTGAGCTATTTAAGAGCCAGCTTGTTTGCTTATGTATGTATGTATGTGTGTCACTGAATTTGAAGCCAAACTTTCAGGAATTCTTCTACCATATATACATTTACACATTCCAACCCTACCTCCCCTCCTTATTTACAGCTATGGGACATGGAGGAAGTCAGCAGCCTCCACACCTTTATTTCTGCATCAGAAAAATGGAGATAGTAATAGAATCTAGCTCACAGCATGGTGAATTCAGCGAGGTAATATGTTTATCATGCTTTTGGCACAGTGGCAGGTTCACAGTAGTTGTCTCAAAAACTGTTAGTAATATTATCTAGTTCTAGGATTTTTAAGAGAAAAAAAATCTCAAGACTAGCAGCACACCAAGATATCTGTTTTATCATGTGCTTGGAATGTGACAAGAACTGTCCCTTAAAGTCTCACTTCCTCCAGACTCAACTTTAAGCTCTCTTGGCATTGTAATAGGATTATCTTTAGTAAGCTTTATTTTTTAACTTTTTAAATCTTTTGTCCCTTATTTGATAACCACTCATGAGGATACTTCTGGAATGCTTCTATTTACTCTTTCCTTCATATTCTAGCAAAAAGCAAAACATAACCCAGTTGTCTCTTTCTCTTGTAATAGGGCAGTGCTGACATGTTGCCTCAGGCCCATGGTCCCTCTGTAGCCCCAAGTCTCGCCCTGTGGTAGGTCTTGTTTATCTACAAGGGCTTACATTCTCAGGTCATCTCAATTCTTGAGTTGATTTTTTCCGGGTATATTTTTCAAGTAAATTAATGTTCACTGACTGTTTCCCTGGTTATGAAATATGTAACATATAGGTTCAATATAGAAAATGTGACAAGTACAAATGAGAAGAAAAGAGGGTGATAAACTTTATTTACTATCTACCTTTTGAGGCAGCATTTCTTTTCATTCTTTTTAAAATGTTCATTCCTAAACTTTTAAGGAGTGCCCTTACATGTTACTAATCCAACTTTTGACAAAGGCCAGCCACTATTACCCTATCTAGCAAGTTACCAAATTTCTTGAAAGATGAAATGGAGGCCAGGCATGGTGACTCATGCTTGTAGTCCTAGCACTTTGGAAGGCAAAGGCCAGAAGTTTGAGACTAGCCTGAATAACACAACATAACACTGTCTCTGTAGACCCAGCTACTTGGGAGACTGAGGCAGGAGGATCACTTGAGCCCAGCAGTTTGAGGTTGCAGTGAATTGAGGATGCCAGTGCACTCCAGCTTGGGCAAGACTGTGAGACTCTGTCTCAAACAACAAAACAAAAAAACAACTGTAATGAAAATTACTCAAGAATTAAAAAGCTTATGGGTTGGATTTCAATTTTGCTATTTTAGTCTGAAAAATGGCTGTTAAGTCATCTAATATGTAGGATCATAATATCACCCTTACAGACACACTGTTATGTGAAGTGTAGTAAATTCTAAAGCATTATTCAAATACAAGCTATGGCTGCCATTTTGGTTTCTTTCCTAACCATTGGTAGTATTGTGTCACAGGAAGACACAAATACTTATTGATTATTAATATGGTCTAATATGGTGATTAAGACAAAGTGGCTCTGGAATTAGATGATGTGGGCTCAATGAATTTTTGGCTCCTCTTTGTATATTAAATTTGTGACTTTCACTTCTTAAGTTCTCTGTATTTCAGTTACTTTTACTGTAAAATGGAGACAATAGTGTTTATATTTTGGGACAATACATGTAAAATGTTTAGTGTAGCCTTGGTGAAGAATGTTAAGTTAATTTACTGGCTATAATTATAGTTTTTGAGACTACTGCCATACCATTTTTCCTATCTACCTCTTTAGAATGAAGAATTAATCTCTTTACAATACAACCTAAAAATATCTTTCCTTTCTCTTATGTATTTTTTGAATGCAGTGGTAACCAAAACTGTACAAAGAAATTTTAGTGCAAATGCATTAATATTACCTTTATTTAACTTGGCTTTTCTGTTTATACTCAAGGCCTACAAGTTATAAGTGGGTCACATCCCCACAGTATTTTCAGAGAGTGGTCTATAATTATTCTCTGAAACAACTCCTGAGTTATAACTGATAGCTTATAAAAGTTATCACTGTAAGTATAATTCCATTATTCCTACCTGAACTGCCTGCACCACAGTATGACATACTTCAGATATGAAATTCTTTGTTTACTTCTAACACTTTGCCATTTCATTAGTCCGAGGAACTTGCATTATTACTCATTATTCATACTTTCCCAGCCACCTACTTTCAGACCACCAAGGTACTGCCATGAATTAGTTTTAGTACAGAGACTCCTGAAAAATCTATTTGCTGGCTACCATCCCTACTCCCCTATCCCTAACCCAGTTTTCTAAATATGAGAAGGTGTTTTCCAGGGTCTTCATTTTTCTTTTCAAACAAGCCTTCTGCATGGCTTCTGAACACCTACATATATAAATAATAGCAAATGATTTCTCTTCATCACCATGTTTGCTATTTTAATGAACACTAGTAAATTAGCCTGGTATGAATTTCCAAAAGGTTAAAATAGCCAGCAATCTCCTTTTTGAACATTTTACTAACTATTCTAAGATGGAGAAGACTATTCAAACTATAATTCTATGTATTGCCATTGAATACTTATGAGGTTGAGACTATAATGCAGTCAAATTTTCAGGCCATCATTTTAAAATAAGGCACTTAAAAGAAATTTTCAATCTTTTCCTAAAGAGGAGCAAGCTACTTTTAATTTTTCCAATGCCCTTGATTGGCTGAATATGGTAAGAAAATAAGAGTAGCTCCTACTGTTTTTCCTGCTACGTAGGAAAGTGTTAGGAAAGTAAGGGACAGTGGTAGCACATACGTGGCTTACAATCAGAAAACCTGCATTGGATTCTAGCAGTATGACCTACTAGCTGTGTGATCTTAGGCAAATTGCTTAGTCTGTTTGACCCAGTTCAGTTAAAATTGTCTAACAACAATTTCACAGAGCTATTAAGAGAACTAAATGAAATGATGTAAGTTATTGAACCTTACGAGGTAAATGCTCCATAGAAATTTAAAGTATTATTATAATATGATTTCTCTGTCTCCATTTAGGCCTACCAATCCACATTTTCACACTTGAGTTTCTGCAAGATATATGTAAGAATGCCATATAATCCCAGTGTTATTCTAATATAACTAGTTAAAAACACAAATCTATATACTTTTATTGCTGATTTCAAAATCTTTACCACTTCCTCTTAAAAGACAGAATTTTGAGACTCTAAGCATCATTACACATTTAGAGTGGTTGGCTGTGCACCTCCTCTCCACTAGATGGAGCACAAAGCTGCATCTTGGTCATCTCTACTTCTAGTAACATAATGGGCCTGGGGCTAGCATGGATTCGGAAAATATTAATTGGATGAGTGGATGAATCGTGGATTAGGGTAGATGAGACATTTTAATGTTTTATGTATACAACCCCACACAAAAAAGTATTAAAAAAACACTTTGGGCTCTCTCCCAAAGGTAAAAGGAACAAGTATATTCAAATGGAAGTCTGAAATTCTAGTAATGGTCCCACTTACTAGCTATATATGTCCTTTTAGGCAATGCATTCCTCCCCTGTGAGCTTCAGTTTTCTTATCTGTCAATAAGGATATCAATGTTTGCTTTATTAAGGTCAGAGAAGCTTTAAGTGAGAATTGTTTTGACAAGCAAAATATAAAAATGTAAGGAGTGATACTAATATTTGTTTTGTTAAAGAGCAGTGCAAAGTATTTAGATTTTTAGCTATTTCCCTTTTACACTTAAACAAAGATTTTGTATATTGAGAGCTTGCTTAATTCCTTGCCTGGTTTTAGTTTTGGGTTGTATAAAAGTTCTTTTAATAAAAAAAATTTTTAAAAAAAGTTATTTTAGGTCTCATCCGATTGTTAGTAAGTTTTTGTTTTTGCCACTTGTCCCAAATGCCCAAACTAATAGATCTCTTCCATCTTTTTGAGATTTATGCATCATAATTTCTAGTTTGTACCTTGCCTGGAGTTACTTCAAGGTAACAAAAAAAAATTCTTTTAAAGCCCTTTTTCTTTCTCTAACTTTCCTAGTTCACTATGGACGTTTGAGGTATAGGAAGGAAGGGGTAGAGAGAAGGGTGAGGATGTAGAAATAATATTTTCCTAGGCATTGAATATCAAATTTTCTAATGTGTCTGAGCTTTTTGTTGTGTATATTATTTGTAAAGTATTCCTGATTTTTTTACTTAGTACTTTTATCATAATTCCATTCTAATACTGAATACTACTATTTTTATCCCACCAGAGCACTGACGTAATTACTACCTAATAAATTGCACAGGTCTAATAATATTGTTCACTGTAACTGCATTGACAATGAAAGAAAAGTCAAGAGAAAATAATCTTACAATCCCGAAAGTTACAGGTGACCACAGAACTAAGTACCTAATGCTTAACTACAAATTTAAATAAATGGAGAGAAAAACTGATGCTGTTTCAAGGACCCTTTTTCCTGTGAAGTACATACATTTATGTCCTTCCCCAGAACCTTCATCTGCAGCATAGGGTTCTGCTTTGAAATACATGTACTGCATTTCTCCCCTACTCTTGCCACTCTCATCATATTCACTATCAGTTCCAGAGTCTTCTTCTGCTGTATCCCATGTCTCTTTTTTCCCTTCATTTGCTTTAGTTCTTCTACTACTTGTGATACTGTGAGAGTCAAGTCCATTAGCCAAAGGGATCTGAGCACTGTCTGCATTGCACAAAGTATCACTGCTGTGACTGGAGCTAAGAATATCACTGTCCACAGAACTCGTACTCCTGTCATTATTCACATCAGAGTCTGATCGTTCTTCAGACTGAAAATTTTCCGGATCAGAAGAAGTCTGAATATGCTGTTCAAGTTCTCTATTATCCACTGATGCTGAAGAGTCCCTCTCATTGAGAGGTGATTCGATATTTTCAAAGTCACTTGTCTCAGTACTTTTGCTGCTGTCCCCATTATCGCCATCCTGTTGTTGTTGCAGTGACAAGCTTTTGAGTTTTTCAGTGCTTTCTTCTAGAATAGCTTCCACAGACTTTAGGCTCCCAACAGGTCCTTTGACTCTTTCACAATCATCATCCACATTACCAGAGTCACCTCCAGCTTTCTGGTATGTTGTCCTTTTGGAATAAGATCCTGGAGATTGTTCAGGTAGCAAAACAAATAATCTGATTGTATTTGCATGCCGATCCAGAAGTTTCCATAAATGAGAGTCTGTAAAGGCCATCTGATAATCCAGGGTCTCAGAACTTTCAACAAACACCTAAATAGTCAAAAAATTATATTAAATCATTAATTTTAGCGACATTCTCCTTCATCATCATATCATGTCAATACAAGACAGTACATAGTTAAGTTATAAAATTTGTGAGGATAATGTTTCTAAAGGACACTGAATTGCTCTGGAGACTAAATGAAACAAATTTGAGGCTCCTATGTCTTTGCAATTAGTCAAAAAAGTATGCTAAGATACAGTAGATAGACAGGCACACAAATATACATCTTATTTATTGGGGTCACCATTTTTAGAAACATTTGTATTACACAGATACATCTTCAGAAAGATTCCCAGAGTATCTCTGTACATATTCCTTTATCTATATTCATGCTGAACTAGGAAATCAAAGTTCATCCTGAATACAGATAAAGGAACATGTATAAAGATACTGGGGCAATGCAACACCAAAATCCAGAAAAAAATTTAATGGGCAAATGACTTGGTTTTATAACAAATAACAAAGATGCAAACAAAAAGCACATAGGAAACTTACCAAAACAATTTTTATAGATAATGAACTCTGAACACTGACTAGATACTATCTAATATTAAGGCATTTTTAATTTTGAGGTATATAATGTAATTTTACATTTTTTAAAGAGTCTTCATCCTTAAGAGATATAAGATGCTGGGGAAGTTTATCCAGTAATCTGGAGGAAGTAGGTGATCAAATATACAGGAAGCAAGAGTTGATTGCTGCAGAAACTGGGTGATAGGGACATATGGGATCATCATACTATTCTCTCCACTTATGTATATATTTAAAAATTTCTATAATAGGGCGGCTCCTGTGGCTCAGCGAGTAGGGCGCCGGCCCCATATACCGAAGGTGGCGGGTTCAAGCCCGGCCTCGGCCGAACTGCAAAACAAAAAAATAGCCG
>CAUYON010065506.1:0-11185 GCA_963573935.1 Arctocebus calabarensis
ATTCACTACAATATGTCTAGGGGACGTTTTATTCGGGTTAAGTCGTGCTGGGGTTCTGAAACTATCTGCTATCTGAATTTCAGAATCTCTTGGTATATCTGGAAAATTCTCTTTCATAATCTCAAGAAGGGACTCTGTGTCATGTGAAACCAGATCGTCGCTTTCAGCTATCCCTATAAGATGAATATTGGTTTTCTTCGAGGCGTCACAGAGATCTCTGAGAGAATGATCTGTTTTTGCCTTCCATTTCTCTATCTCTTTGAGCATTTGGGAGCGTTCAAATTCTCTGTCCTTGATGTCAGAAATCCTTTCTTCAGCTTGCTCTATTCTGTTGTTGTGGGCTTCTACTGTATTTTTCATCTCTCTGAGGGTTGCAACTTCTTGTCTCAATGTGTCGAGATCTTTGGTCATTTTGTCTTTGAATTGGTTGAATTCTTGAGACAATGTCTGAATGAATCCTATAATGTCTACCTCCATGTTAGCTTCCATTTTATTAATCTTGTTTGCTATCCAGATTCTAAATTCGATTTCAGACATCTCTGCCATCTGTTTGTCGAAGAGATAGTCTGGATTGGATGGTTTGTCATGTTTGGGGGGACTTGCACCATTCTGTGTATTCATGTTGCCAGAGTTTTTCCGCTGGTTCTGCCCCATGTTTGTTTTTCAGTTTTTAGCTATACGAGCAGGAGAGTGAGATTGGGCTGGAGACTTCTACGGTTGTGGTTGACCAGCCCTCCACCAAGGTACTGGTGCGGTGACTGCAGCCTGTACAGTTCAAGAGTTCCAGTCCAGTTGTAAATGCAGTCAGTCTGGATTGTGGATGGGTTGGAGTTCTAGGCTTCCAATCCTGGGCAGGGAGTGAACTCCAGGAGCAGCCCGAGCAGCAGCGCCGCCGCCCTCCCCGGCTGGCCACTCATGGCTAGTCCGCGTCATCTCCCGGGTCACAGGCGCGGGCAGACTAGCTCCAGCCGGAGCAGATAGTTTTAAATTTTTGATACTTTGCTGTTTGAAGACAGGGTGACTTGTGACCTTAAGATGTATTTTCTTTCTATTGTAATTTCTGGATTATCTCTTTGTTAATGTGATCATTGTTGCTCATCTTTTTACATTTTATCTAACTTTTCAGTGTTAGAGTAATCCCAGGTATTATTCATCTGTCACTATTTACTTCCTCCTTCTGATAACAAAGGGCACAGCTGATCACCTATTAAGTGTAGGGTAGAAAGAAATCTGGAAGGCCTAATTTATAGTTTTACTTTCACCGGAAAACTATTTCCCTTTCATCACTAGCAGCATGAACTCTAAAATCAACAGAACTTCAAACTCATAGCTTTTAGTATGCACCACATAAACAATAATAAATACTAATTATTAATTTATTATACTTGTAAAATGATCACTTTAGAAAACATTCTATTTCTATATTCTTAACTCTTATGTTACAAGGCAAATAAAGCTCTTCTTTTTCCCAAGAGAGAATTTTGGCTTGTGCAAAATTTTTTTTCGGTTATTCCATTTCAGTATGAAAATTACGTGCATTTGTATACACACATACAGGCATGTACTAGGTACAGTTCTCCCTTATAAGACACTGTTTCCTGTAGGAGTTGTATCCTATACAGATACCAGTATTCCCCAAATAGGAGAAATGTGAAGACTTCTTTGCTTCATTCTACCTCCCTTTGAACTGTGATCTCTTTCCTCAAATGCAGGATGTTTTCTTTGTAACCCTTCATCTTTCAGGTGATTCCAAGTATTTCTTATTCTGTGGCTCACAGGCTGTTTCTTTCTTTCTTTTTCTGACACAGTCTCACTTTTTCACCCTGGGTAGAGTGCCGTGGCTCATAGCAACCTTCAACTCTTGGGCTTAAGCGATTCTCTTGTCTCAGCCTCCCAAGTAGCTGGGACTACAGGTGCCCACCACAGCACCTGGCTATTTTTCTGTTGTTGTAGTTGTCATTGTTGTTTAGCTGGCCAGGCTGGATTCAAACCTGCTAGCCTGGGTGTATGTGGCTGGTGCTGTAACCACTGTGCTACAGGTGGAAAGCCCACAGGCTATTTCTTTAATGTAGAGGCCCCAACAAATCAGGTTGCCTTGGTGGATATTTCTTTAATTGATTTCCCCTTCTTTTTCCATTAGTCTGAAATCTCTGCATGATTTTGAGCAGAGGGGCCTCTTATTTATCCCTAAAGAAAAACACTGGAAACAGGGAAGAGAATGAACCCAGGTGAGCTGCCTGCTGTGTGCCAGGTGTTGTCCGAGGCACAAGACATGAGCCATCTTTCAGTAAACGAATTCACCTCAATTCCACTGTAGTTTTTAGAGTTTCATTCTGGCCCTCTAAGGTCAAAAACATATAAATAAAAAACACAATAGAAGAACAATTTCAGAAATTTGAAAACAAAAACTGGCTTATATCCAGCTGCCAGCTAGGTCAAGTACCACTAGAAGTAGCATTTTCCTAGCAACGTCAAACTGTGTTAAGAATCCTAATGATAATAATATGAAAAGTCTAAAATTGGGATCTCCCAACTGGTTAGAAATCAAAAATCTCTGTTAAAAATAGGCCAACTTATATCCATTTTATATCACCTTTTATTATTTTAATTTTGAAAAATACTGAAGAGTGTGCAGAATATGACAGTGCTTGCAAAACCACTTAAATTAATGGGATTAATATTTTGCCATATTTACTTCGTCTTATTTTAATTATTAAGAGAAAACATTACTAATGATGTGGAAGCCTTGGTGTCCCTTACCTCTCAAACCATCTCACCCCAGAGGCAACCACTGTTATGAATTAAGTTTGTGACATTGACATTTAATTTTATACTATTACAGGCATGAATATGAAATCACATTTAGCACAAACATTTAAGATTTCAGGTGGGAAAATGAATGTGCTGCTTTTCAGACTTAACGAACCCAATCTCGTTCCTTTAACTTCTTTTGCAAACCTAGCTACCATCTAATTCAAATTCCCCAAGCTGAAGCCCTTCACCTTTTTGGGGGGTTGCTTTGCAGGGAGCGTGTTTGTTCTCAGTGCAGGGACGTGCTGAATAAAGTCCAAGGCGCTAGGGTTTCACATTTGTAAGTGATAAGAGGGGGAGGGGTGGCTTTCAGAGATCATGTTTCAAGTCCAGCCATGGTTTTATGTGTGTGGGAATGGATGCAAAGGAAAACACAGCTGAGCTTCATTGTAACTCTTCCTGTAGAACCTGTTCACATCTAGGGTGAGTAAACCTGGCTAGAAACGTCTTCCTAAAACAGCCGCCGGTGAAATTCTTCCCCGGTTCAAAGCAGCTTACTCCCGGGAAAGTATCCGGCCAAATCCAAACTACCCCTCATTTTAGAAAGGTCTCTTTTCTGGGAAGATCTGCCACGGAGAACTTTGCCCTTCCTGTCCCTAATGGGAAGAGAGAAAGAGTGGAATTGGGGAGGTGTCGCTCAGTAGTTGCTGATGTCAGAAATGTGTCAGCCGTGGGAGGCTCGGTTTGTGAAACTGAGTTACACCTAAGTGTCTTATGAAACTCAGACCAGAACACACGGGAGCTGCTGTCTGGGAGAGGGGAGGGAGGAAGGACCTGAGGTTTTCCCTTATGTTTCTGTCTCATTTCTGGAACCGCTGGATTTAAAGACATGAAATCCTCAAGTTGATGGACATTTTCAGAAATTGGTATGTAGCTTTCTCCTTTGGACAATTCCTCTTTGAACCTGAGTGAGTGTTGTAGTTACAGACAACTGTGTGTGCAGACTGCAAAGGGCTGCGTTCGTAGTGTGTGCTGGTTTATTTCTCTCTGTTTGGGATTGGGGGTCCAGTGTGAGCAAGGGGACCCACAGCTGCATATGCTTGGGGACCTCAGCTCATTCTGTCCCTTTACGTGTTTGTGAGACAGCTTGGCTCCTGTATTTCAGGAAATGGTTCTGCTGATAGCGCATTGCAGAGACATGCTTATTATTCTAGACAATTAAAAATGCTCTCTTAAGATTACTTTGGAAATAGTTAAAATATCCAGCCAAAGTCTAATAATGGGATGACATTGCTGTGCTGTTATTTCCCTAATCAAGGTGGGGGAGGGGGAGGGGGAGGGAGGAGGGAGGGGAACAGAGGAGAGGAGTTAGAGGAATTAGACCATGAAGTCCAAGTTGACAGTTAAGGCTCAGGCTAGGGCAGGGTCTACTCTACCGGGTTGGGAAAGCCCAGAAAACATAGCAAAGCACATTCAGGTCTGTGAATGAGCTGGTCTTTATCAAATTATTTGGCTTTAAAATGCACATTGCTGGTAAAGTCCGTTTTTAACTAGCAGGTAACCCCAAATGCAGGGCTGGAGGATCAGCGGTGGGCGTGTAGAGATTGGGATCTATGTTCAAAACTTGGAGCTTTCTTGTTCAGAAACCCAGAGGAAGCTCCAGCGGTCTCCTTCCACCCCCACTCCGCCCCCCAGGTCCTGGTGCTGGCCTTTAGGGGAACTCTGTCATGAGTAGGAAACTGGTGTCTTGAGAATCACCCCTGCCTGGGGTTGCATTTTACTTTCACTTTGCACTGTTCTGAAATTCAGTCTCTGGTCTTATTGAAACATTCCTTTAAGTATCTTTCCATTTAATTATGAAAACATCTTTGAGCAAAAGGCTGTACTTACTGGAATCTATGCAGATTTCCTTATTATATAGTTGAGTCAGAGGAAAAACAGTATACATGTTCTTCCACAGATGCTGGGTTTTATTGTTCAAGAAAGATTTACTGATAAGGTGAAGTTTAATAGGTAAAGATTGCTGTCAGAAGCAGGAGTAAAATGATTTCAGGTTGTAGCTGATTTGCAAAAAGTCTGACTCACCTACCTATGCATGCTAAATTTTATTAGTGTACCTTCTTGGGAACTTACAGTGGTTTGACTATTAAGCCGATTTATAGACTTAGTAAAAATAATTAAAGATGTGTGGCTTTTCTGTCTTCTTGATTTTTTTAGTTATTCCAATGGAAACAGCTGGAGAACTTATATTTCCGTGAGAAAAAATTTGCTGTTGAAGTTCATGACCCGCGAAGGTGAGGACCACAGACTTTTTTCTCTGTGTGATCTTGGTCGCTGTATGAGTAATGCCGCTACGAACATTTCTGTGCAAGTTTCTGTGTGAATATGTGTTGGCATTTCTCGTGGGTATATACCTAGAAGTTGAATGGCTGAGTCACGTGGTAACTCTATCTTCAACCCTTTGAGGAACTGCCAGGCTATTTTCCAAAGTGCTGCACCATTTTCCATCCCGTTGCAGCAGTATATGTGGTCCTAATTTCTCCACATCCTTACTAGCACTTGTCATTTTTAGTTTTGTTTTGTTTTGTGTGTGTGTGTGTTAACAGCTATCTCAGTGGGTGCAAGTGGTATCTTCTCGTGGTTTTGATTTGCATTTCCCTCCTGACAAATGACCCAGAGCATCTTTTCATGGTTTTATTGGCCATTTGTGTATCTTTATTAGAGAAAAATCCGTTCAGATCCTTTGTTCCTTTTTAACTATGGTGTTCCTGGTTATTTTTTTTTTAAATGTTGCAAAGTTATCAACGTGAATTTAAATCAGGATGTAGGTTATCTGAGCTTTTAGGAGCTATTCTTAATCATTCCTAAGTGAATGCTTTACAGTCCCAAGATTAAGGTTTACAGATGTTTTGAGGCCAGAGGGATGGGAGGAAACACCTGTGACAAAAAGATGACCCAAAGTGATAAGCCAGATTCCTACAAAGAACATCAGTCTCTCTCTCTCACACACACACACAGATCTGTCCCTGCCCCCCCTTCCTCTTTGCCTCTGGTGCACAAACAACGGTCTGAATCCGTTTTGAACCCACATATTTCAGCCAGTATTGTTGTGAGCATCTTCAGATAACTTCAGAGCTGGCACAATCTGTCTAGATATGAGATGTTCTTTTTTACTTCGAGATAGGCGCTAAACCCACAGATCTTGGTTGCTATGTCTCCACAATATTATGACATTTATTCTTTACCACTTGTGATGGTCATACATCCTATAGTTTCCTTTTTTTTTTTAATTTTTTTTTTGAGACAGAGTCTCACTCTGTCATCCCTGAGTAGAGTGCCATGGTGTCGATAGCTCACAGCAACTTCAAACTCTTGGGCTGAAGCGATCCCCTTGCCTCAGCCTCCCAAGTAACTGGGACTACAGGTGCCCACCATGAAACCTGGCTAGTTTTTCTATTTTTGACAGATTTTCTATTTTTAGTAGATAATGGGGTCTTGCTTTTGTTAAGGCTGCGCTTGAACTTGTGAGCTCAAGCAATCCACCTGCCCCAGCCTCCCAGAGAGCCTGCAGGACAGGCATGAGCCATTGCACCTGGCTAATAGTTTCTAACTAAATTTTTTTTGTACAGCCTCTAGTTTGACTGATTCCTTATCAGCTTCTGAGAGTGTGGCTACCTGTATTTAAATATGCTGGCTTACACAAAAAAAGTATGATTAGTTTTATTGTAAAAGGAATGTATCAGAAATATGTGGCCCCTATTAGCAGAAGAGTTTGTGAGGCTGAAAGACAAGTCAGAGAAGGATACTTTGTTACAACACTGTTCGCAGTTACACATTATATAGTGCTTGGCAGGAAGGGAATACTTTGAGTGCTTTCCTTAATCTTTCAGGATTTCGGTGTCAAGAAGAACCTTCGGCCAAAGTGGCCTCTTCGTACAAACATGGTATGCAAACTCTTCTCTCATCAAGTCCATCTGGGTAATGGCAATTAGTCAGCATCAATTTTACTTGGATCGGAAGCAAAGCAAAGTAAGTAACCAGCAGCATTTTTATAGGGAGAAATTCCAGTCCTCATTTTGCTTTTTCTTCAGAAGAGAAGCTTTTTTAGAAAAATGCAAGAAAAAATAAAAACTAGAAAAGACGCAGCTAATGCATTTTTATTTCAAGGTTTTTTCGTTTGTTTGTTTGTTGTTTTTTTAACTTCTAACTGTTCTAGTTTTTTTGGCCGGGGCTGGGTTTGAACCTACTACCTCCGGCATATGGGGCCGGTGCTTTACTCCTTTGAGCCACAGGCGCCGCCCTGTTCTAGTTTTTTATACATTTAAAACATGAGTGGCCAGGCACGGTGGCTCATACCTATAATCCTAGCACTCTGGGAAGCCGAGGTGGGAAGAACCCTTGAGTTCAGGAGTTCTAGACCACCCTGAGCAAGAGTGAGACCCCCCCCTTCTCTACTAAAAGTAGAAAACTAGCCAGGCCTTCTGGTGGGCACCTATAGTTCAGCTATTTGGGAGGCGAGGCAGGAGGATCTCTTGAACCCAGGAATTTGAGGTTGCTGTGAGCTATGATGAGGCCATGGCAGCCATCTAGCCTGGGCAACAGTGTGAGACTCTGTCTCCAAAAAATAAGACAATATATATAAGCAATATATAAGCTGATTTAAAATTTATAAGATTTGGTCGAGTTTTGGCTTGCTTTTATGTGTTGTTGTGATATTTTAAACTTAGTGACTGAACTGTACAGCCAGAGAGAATCATATATAGTTAGTGAAACATCTTAGCTGCAAAGCTTAAGACTTATATTACTCTGAAGAGTTCCACTTTAACACATAAAAACTCCTGGCTCGGCGCCTGAGACTCAACAGGCTAAGGCGCCAGCCACGTACACCTAAGCTGGCAGGTTCGAATCCAGCCCGGGCCCACCAAACATATACAAACTCCAAAACAAAAAGTAAAAATGTATACGAAAATTCTAAATTATCCTCCGTGGCGATATTTTTATTGTGTGGTGACTTGTTTTATTAACTTGAAGTATATTTAATTGAGTTCTTTTTATTTCAATGTTGTGTACCTCTCAGGCAAAAATCCCTTCAGCCAGGAGTTTAGACGATATTGCAATGGATTTGACAGAGACAGGAGCACAAAGGGTCTCCAAACTGGGGACACTGGAGGCAAAAAGTCAGTTCATCATGGCAAGCAATGGCAGTTTAATCTCCTCAGGTAACATCTGGGGATTAGCGAAAATACAAGCCATCTTTATTTTGTTCATTATTTGGGCGGGGTTGTGTGTGTGTGTCATAAATCACTTTTAAATGCATCTTTTAACACATTGGGAGTAAATAAGTATGCCAAAACCTACATATGCAACAGTTGAGAAATAATTTCAGAAAGAGTATACAGAAAGTTAAATTACAAATACATTGTGTAAGTAACACTAGATGCAAAGATAGTAAGTAACTTGGTGGTACAAGGTGTTAAGAGGACATTTCCTCCCATAAATTCTATCAGCTTCTCTCAATATTTGCTGTTTGATACAGACGATTGTCTAATTCTCCATGTAATATAAAATGCTATAAGAACATGATTGCAAAATGAAACTTTCCTTGGGTGTGTCTGGAACATTAGGCATTTTATCATTACCCTCAAAATGAGGAGCCAAAATGCAAAAGACACATTTTACTACCAGGCTCTATTTGATGTCCCAAAGCGTGAGACAATGTCCTCCGGTTTCCTTGTATTATGTTTAGAAACAAGGAGAAAAGAAATAAGCTACCATTTCATAGCAGCTTTGGCTTAAAAGTCCTTTGTCCTTTAGAAAGGAAGGAAACAAGCCTTGTGTAAACCTTCTCTGCCCTTGCCCTGCTTCCCCAGGTTCTCAAGACTCGGAAGTTAGTGAGGAGCAAAAGAGGGAGAAAATCCTTGAACTAAAGAAGAAGGAAAAACTGTTGCAAGAAAAACTCCTGAAAAAAGTCGAGGAACTTAAGAAGATCTGTTTGCGGGAGGCTGTGAGTTCTGCTTTTGGGGGAGCTCATCGGATTCTGTTTAAGAGCTCTGTGCTTAGCAAGTCAGTTATCCACTCTGGAATCTGTCCTGCCTTTTTTTTTTTTTTTTTAATTAAATCACAGCTGCGTACATTAGTGCAATCAAGGGGTACAATGTGCTGGTTTCATATACAATCTGAAATGTTTTCATCAAACTGTTTAACATAGCCTTCATGGCGTTTTCTTTTCTTTTTTTTTTTTTAACCCCCCCCCCCCCAGTGGTAAGACAGAATTTATTTACAGAAAAGAATACAGAAAACACTAAAGCTCCTGGTAGAGAGAGAGATCTCAAGTGGGGAGAGAAAAAGCTCGCTCCGTTTCTCTCTGGGTCTTTCCCCATCTCCCCCTTTAGGCTTTTAGTCTCGGGGTATATATAGGTGTATGGGTTCCTTGGCCAGGAAACGAATGAACACAGTCCCTTCCAGGGCAAAGTGAATGAATGTATCAATGAATGAACACAGTCCATTCATGGAATTGAGGCCTAGGAAATTCACATGAAATTCACCTAGGCATAGGAAATGGGGGTTCCACATTTAGTCCTAAGTGTAAAGTGAAGGAGACACCGAGGCACAGGTGTTTCCTCGGCAATTGTCCGGCCTTTTTGGCTATTGGAGCCTCCGGTGGGGGTTGGAGGTCCCCCTCCTTGCCTGTCATCCAGCCCACTGGTTCTTCTGCTGGCTGCCGCAGCACTGACACCGCCAAGGAGGAGGCGGAAGGTCCGCCAGCTCCGCTGAGCTAACTAGGGAGCCAAATGTCCTGCATCAATTCTCCCTCTCCGAGTAGAAACTCTAACTGCTATTAGGGGAAAAGGGGCGAAGACTCGATCTAACTGCTTCCTGCTGAATCGGGCGATGATAGAAGGGGGCAGTTAGGGTTTCTCTGGAAGGAGAGTGATACAGGGGTTCATGGACTGGAACCATCTTTATTGTGTGTGAGTTGATGACATTTCTGGAAAACATAAATCTGTCCTGCTTTACAGGAGCTCACGGGCAAAATGCCAAAGGAGTATCCACTGAGCATAGGCGAGAAGCCTCCTCAGGTCAGAAGACGTGTGGGCACTGCATTCAGGCTAGATGACAACTTGCTGCCAAGTGAAGAGGTATGAGCGCCGCGCCAAGCCTTTCTATTAGCAATGGAAACAGAGAAACTATCTGTCCCGTGTAGTAGAGTTCGTCCTTTGGTTTGTGAGTTTGTGACGTATGTTTTTATCTCACTGGTTGAATAGTATAGACCAAACTGAACTTTTTATTTCATGCGCACTCCCATCGAAATTGAATTATTTTTCACTGCCTTACTCCCCAAATCACAGCATTAAATGAACTCTAAATATTTATAAGTATAGAGAGCCAGTATTATAAGAATGAAGAATTCTAGCATTAGACTCCTTCACTTAGAACTAAATAGCCTTTCCAAATATATCAATCTCCTTAAAGTCTCATTTCTCATGCCTCAGTTTCATCTGTAAAATGGGGTTAATGACTGAACTTCCCTTCAAAAGATGTGATGAGTATTACATGCACAGCATTCAACTATATCACTTTAAAAAGGTTAGTTAGCCAATATAAAGTAGTCTTGTTCATTTGCGTGTCATTAGCCAATAGGACCATACCCATGTTTCCTATAGAAGTGTAACCACCTATAGAAGTGTAAAATGATATCTTTGGAAAGCTTTGTTGTTTATTACGTGCTCTCCGTGCACCCAGCTCTGAGCTAAACAATGCATGTACATCATCTCATTTAATCTTTAGCATACTTATATGTAAGGCAGGTGTTATCTTCAGTTTACAAATGAAAGACACAGAACCAAAACATTAAAAAATTGATCTGTGTCATGCAACCAAAAAACTCCAGTAAAAGGAATCAAACGCAAATTTAGCTGTTTCTAAAGCTATGTGTATGAATAAAACATGCTGTAATCTGTGAGTCTTGGGTTAAGAACTTCTTAAAAACTGTAATCTTTACCCACCAACTAAATGAATGAAAGGCCTTTCCCTTCCTTGAAAAGGGCAGAGGTTTGGAATAATGAGAAGTTTATAAGATGGGTGAGGGAAAGTGCTGGGGGATGTCTGTGCAGTAAAACCTGGAAATATTTTATTCTCAAAGAGCATCTGGTTCAAGAATGCACAAAACATTTTATTATCCAATGCCTATGAGAATGATTAAATGTGTCCATAAAAGTAAAATAGTATCATCGTGTAAACGCAGGATCCTACTTTACAAGAACTGGAGAGTAATTTTCTAATACAGCAAAAGCTGGTTGAAGCTGCAAAGAAACTTGCCAGTGAGCCAGACCTTTGTAAAACCGTGAAGAAAAAGAGAAAGCAAGATTATACGGATGCAGTGAAAAAGCTTCAGGAGATTGAAAATTCAATAAATGAATACCGAATTAGATGT
>CAUYON010065507.1:0-26407 GCA_963573935.1 Arctocebus calabarensis
TTTTTTTTTGAGACAGAGCCTCAAGCTGTCATCCTGGATAGACTGCTGTGGCATCACAGCTCACAGCAACCTCCAATTCCTGGGCTCAAGCGAGTCTCTTGCCTTCGCCTCCCAAGTAGCTGGGACTACAGGTGCCCGCCACAACGCCCGGCCATTTTTTGGTTGTAGCCATCATTGTTGTTTGGCGGGCCCAGGCTGGATTGAACCCGCCAGCTCAGGTGTACGTGGCTGGCGCCTTAGCCTGTTCAGCCACAGGTGCCGAGCCCCATGTAGATTTCTTAATGTGACCGCAACAGAGCTTACTATCTTTCTTGTCTCACTAAAAGTTCACCTTATGGGCGGCGCCTGTGGCTCATCGAGTAGGGCGCCAGCCCCATATACCGAAGGTGGTGGGTTCAAACCTGGCCTCAGCTGAACTGCAAAACAGAAAAATAGCCGGGCGTTGTAGTGGGCGCCTATGTCCCAGCTACTCGGGAGGCTGAGGCAAGAGAATCGCCTAAGCCTAGGAGTTGGAGGTTGTGTGACACTACGGCACTCTACCGAGGGTGATAGAGTGAGACTCTGTCTCTACAAAAAAAAAAAAAAGTTAGAAAAAAAAAAAAGTTCACCTTATTTTGGTGAAATTTTACTTCTATCAATGGAACCCTAATTCTCCTGGCTACTCAGGCTTGATGCCTCAAAACTTTTTTTTTCCTTTTAGATACCTTGTGTAATGCTTAAGTCAGGGCTTTTGGTATGCCTATCACTGGATAATGTTCTTCGTACTGAACAGGTAAATTTTTATCCCACACTTCCCATGTCCTTTACAACTCTTTGTGCCCATCTGTACCTATCATTTAGCTCTCACTTATTAGTGAGAATATATGGTGTTTGGTTTTCCATTCCCAAGATACTTCACTTAGGATAATGGTCTCCAGTTCCATCCACATTACTACAAATGGCATTACTTCATTCATATTTTATGGCTGAATAATACTCTATGATGTATATATACTACATTTTCCTTATCCATTTATGAATACATACTTAAGTTGGTTGCACATCTTTGCAATTGTGAATTGTGCTGCAATAAACATTTGGGTGCAGGTCTTGCCTCAGCCTCTCAAGTAGCTGGGACCACAACACCCAGCTATTTTTTGTTGCTGTTGTTTAGCTGACCTGGGCCAGGTTTGACCCCACCACCTTTGGTGTATGTTACTGACACCCTAATCACTGTGTTACAGGCGCCGAGCCTTTGTGATACTTTATTAATGAGAATGTTCTCCAGCTCCATCCAGATTAATACAAAAGACATAAAGTCTCCATCTTTTTTCTTTCTTTTCTTGTTTTTTTTTTTTTTGAGACAGAGTTTCACTATGTCACCCTAGAGTGATGTGGCATCACAGTTCACAGCAACCTCAAACTCTTGGGCTTAAGTGATTCTCTTGCCTCAGCCTCCCAAGCAGCTGGGACTACAGGTGCCCACCACAACACCTGGCTATTTTTTTTATTGTTGTACTGGTCATTGTTGTTTAGCAGGCCTGAGCCTGGTTCGAACCTGCCTGCCTTGGTGTATGTGGCTGGTACCCTAACTGCTGAGCTATGGGCACCATCTTTTTATGGCTAAATAGTATTCCATGGTATACATATACCACAGTTTATTAATCCATTCATGTGTTGATAGGCACTTGGGTTGATTCCATATCTTGGCGATTGTGAATTGAGCTGTGATAAGCATTCTGATGTAAATGTGCTTATGGTAAAATGATTTTTTACTTCTGGGTAGATGCCTACTAATAGGATTATAGAAGCAAATGAAAGTCTACTTTAGTTCTTTGAGGATTTTCCATACTTTGTTTTGTTTTGAGACAGAGTCTCACTTTGTTGCCCTTAGTGGAGTACCATGGTGTCATAGCTTACGACAACCTCAAACTCACGGCTCAAGCAATCCTCTTGCCTCAGCCTCCCGAGTAGCTGGAACTACAGGCACCTACCATACACCTGGCTAATTTTAGAAATGGGATCTTGCTCTCGCTCAAGTTGGTCTCAAATTCCTGAGTTCAAGGGATCCACCTGCCTCGCCTCCCAGAGTGCTAGGGTTATAAGTGTGAGCCCCTGCACCCAGCCCCTGATTCTCCATACATCTTTCCAAAGAGGCTGGATTAGTTTATAATCCCACCAAGAGAATAAAAGTGTTCCCTTTCTTCATACTCTTGCCAGCATCTGCAGCTTTGAGATTTTTTTGTTTGTTTGTTTTGTTTTTTTTTGGCCGGGGCTGGGTTTGAACCCACCACCTCTAGTATGCGGGGCTAGCGCCTTATTCCTTTGATCCACAGGCGCCACCCCAGCTTTGGGACTTTTTGACATGGGCTATTCTTACTGGGGTTAGATGATATTCAAGGTGGTTTTGATTTGCATTTCTCTGATGATTAGGGATGATGAGCATTTTTTCATGTGTTTATTGACTATTTGAATGTCTGTCTTTTTTGGAGAAGGTTGTATTCATATCTCTTGACCAGTGATAAATGGGATTGTTTGCTCTTTTTTTGTTGATTAATTTGAGTTCTCTGTAGATTCTGGTTATCAACCCTTTGTCAGATTTGTAACACGCAAATATCTTTTCGTTCTTCTCCTTCTTCAGAGATACCTATAATTTGTATGTTTCTACACTTAGTTAAGTCCATAATTTTGTAAGAGATTGCTCTGCTTTTACTTTCTTCATTTCTGCCTATTTAAATGCTGAGTTAGCTTAAGAGCCTTATCCTCTAGTTCTGAGATTCTTTCTTCTGTTATTGATACTTCCCACTACATATTTAAGTTCCCTGAATGACTCCTTCAATTTCTTAAGCTCCAATATATCCTTTCTAATTTCACCACATATTTCATTCATTTCTTGAGTCAATTTTTGGATTTCCTTTTAGTGGTTTTCAGCTTTATCTTCAATTCTCTTCATCGTTTTTACCATCTATCCTCTGTCATTTCCACAATTTCTTTATAGGTGGAATCTTCTGTGGTAGCTGCCTCCTGATCCCTTGTGGAGTTGATCTCTTCTGGTTTTTCACGTTGTCAGAATTATTTTGTTGGTTCCTCCTCATGTGTATTTCTTGTTGTTCACTTCCTCCCCTTACTTTCTGCTCACGTCCTCCTTCTCATTAATTTTCCTTGCCTTTGTACTTGGATGTTAGAGTGGCCTTGACGAAAAGGGCAAAAAAGTGCTCTTTGTTCTCCTCTTTCAGCCTGTTTGGTGGCATCCACAATGCCATGGGTGGCACCACTGAGTTCTGTGGACAGTGGTGACTGTGCTTCTGCTTTGAAGCTGCTCTGGCTGCAGACTCCTGCCACTCTGCACTTGGACAGTCAGCCATTGAGCTGGTTACAACCTAAGATCCTCAACACTGCCCCATACCTGGTGCATATTTCTCAGATTACTTTTTTTTTTTTTTAAGACAGTCTCACTGTGTTGCCCTCGGTAGAGTGCTGTGACATCATAGCTCACAGCAACCTCAAACTCTTGGGCTCAAGTGATTTTTTTGCTTCAGCCTCCCAAGTAGCTGGGACTACAGGTGCCTGCCACAATGCCCAGCTATTTTTTGTAGCAGTTGTCATTGTTGCTTAGCTGGCCTGGGCCAGGTTTGAACTTGTCAGTCTTGGTGTATGTGGCTAGCACCATAACCACTGTGCTACGGGCGCCGAGCCTCTCAGATTACTCTTAAAACTGCTTGTTATCCTTTTTTATTTTTTCGTGAGACTCTGTCTCACTCTTTTGCCCAGGCTAAAGTACTGTGACATAAGCCTAGCTCACAGCAACCTCAAACACCTGGGCTTAAATGATCCTCCTGTTTCAGCCTCCCAAGGAGCTGGGCCTACAGGTGCCCACCACTACACCTAGTTAATTTCACTATTTTTAGTAGTGGGTCTTACTCTTGCTTAGGCTGATTTTGAACTCTCATGCTCAAAGCATCTTCCCACCTTGGCCTCCCAGAGTGCTAAGATTATAGGAGTGAGCCACTGTACCCAGGCTTTTAAAAGTATTTCAGGCTTGGCGGCGCCTGTGGTTCAGTGGGTAGGGCACCGGCCCCATGTACCAAGGGTGGCAGATTCAAACCTGGCCCCAGGCACACTACAACCAAAAAATACCCAGGCGTTGTGGTGGGTGCCTGTAGTCCCAGCTACTTGGGAGGCTGAAGCAAGAGAATTGCCTAAGTCCAAGAGCTGGAGGTTGCTGTGAGCTGTGTGACACCACGGCCCTCTACAGAGGGCGATAAAGTGAGACTCTGTCACTACAAAAAAAAAAAAAGTATTTCAGGCTTGGCGCCTGTAGCACAATGGTTATGGCACCAGCCACATACAGTAAGGCTGGCAGGTTCGAAACCTGCCCAGGACAGCTAAACAACAATGACAAATGCAACAACAACAACAAAAAAGTATTTCCATCATGTTTTTTCATCACTACATAAATTCCGATGCCTCTCAACTCTGTGTGGAATACAATTTAAACCTTCTAATCTGCAACTAAAATCTTTCACGATTAGCTTAGTTCAATGTAAGCATTTCACATTGTATATTGAAGTAGTACCCTGAACCCCATAAATGCATCAATGTACAAAGTTATGATTTAATAAAAATAAAAATAAATAAATAAATAATCTTTCACTATTAGGTTCCAATCTACCTGATGCAGAAAGGTACTCCCACTCTTTCAACTAACTCATTACAATCTTGTTCTTGCCCACACATGCATGGCTACACTGTACTTCCTGCCCTTGTCCATACTGTTTTCTTCTCCTCAATACAGTGTCCAATACCATCTTCCTTCTTGAAGCTTTTTCCAAGAAAAGTGGAAACTATAGTTTCTTAGTAAACTCTAAGATACTTGAGGGCGTGTTCTGTGTACCCCTGTCCCTCTCCAGGCTCTTATCACAGTGCCTTGGATACAGCAGTTGTTCAAATTAACTACCAAATAGAAATAACTGAACAAAGAGAGTGGGTCAGTAAATTAATCTGGTCATGAGCTACCCTGAAGAATCACATAATCAAATCATTTCAACCTCTCTGAATTTCAGTTTCCACATCATAAAATAAGGATAGTATTTTGTGCTATCCTAGGTATATGAAATATACTGTCAAGTGCAAGACAGATATATTAAAGAACTCTGAAAGTAAGAATGCCATAAAAAATGAAATTAATGTTAGTACCGAAAGAAACATCTCGTCCTGGCAACAAGGTGCACTGCTAGCTTTGGAGACTCACCGTGCCCCTTCTGAGAGCAAACTGGATGGAGTCAAGGTCAGTGACAGGGCACCAGACCTCTGCAATCAGGCACTTCTGGGTCACATCTATGTTGCACAGATTCAGGGTGTGGTAGATGGCCTTCATTTTCCGCACCTTGATGAACCAGACACGGATGTTCTTGGCAGCTGCCTGAAGAACCCGCTGGCGGTGATCCTCTGTTTGATTCAGAACCTGTGGAAAGAGAAAGGAACAAGAAAAGATCCTTCTACAACACTACTCTTAGTTCACAAGAAAGGAATGGCAAAGAGGCACAGCTTTCTGAAAATGGTTTCCAAGGAATTATTTTTTCTTTCTCTGGCTAGAATGGTTTCTTTTCCTTTTTTTGCCAAATTAGAAAAAATTAGAGTTCTAGTTACTGACATTCACTTTCATTTAGCTTCAAGCTGAAGTGAAACTTGAGAAAATGGTTTTTAGCTTTTCTATATATATATTTGATCTTTCCACCAATCCAAGGCACGGGTCACGGGCTTTTACCTGGCTCATTAAAGAGCAGTGACTTTTATGTGGAGACTGGATGGAACTCAGACTCAAGGAAGCAGGCATCACAGGAGCTGGTAAATGAACAAACCCGCACTAAAGAACAACTAGTTGCAGAGTCCTCACCCCCACACATGAGCCGGCATCAGCAAAGGGTGGAAAGAGGCAGTGCTGACCACCATTGTCTGGTCTGTGCTGGGTACATGGGCTCAGAGACACCACAGGATCAGGAGCACATATGGTCTTTAGAGAGGGTTTGGACTGCCACATGCCACTGCCATCATGGGCAGCAATGAAGCTTGACCCTCTTCAACCTTTTATTTATTTTTTTTTGAAATAAAGTCTCACTATGTTGCCCTGGGTAGAGTGCCATCACGTCACGCTCCCAGCTACCTCCAACTCATGGGCTTAAGCAGTTCTCTTGCCTCAAGCCTCCTAAGTAGCTGGGACTATAGGTGCCTGCCACAACGCCTGGCTGTTTTTTTGTTGCAGCTATCATTGGGCTTTTAGCTGGCCCTGGGCTGCGTTTGAACCCACCAGCTCAGTGTATGTGGCTGGTGCCCTACCCACTGAGCTACGGGTGCCGCTTGTCAGCCTTTCTAAAGGAAAACACGTTTAAATGTTGATGCTTTATAAAGTAGTCCAGATTTTCCTCACAGAAATCACATTGCCGAGACTAGGGCTGGAAGAAGGTACAGGGACACATTATATTCCATTGCCTATTTATTACCAAATATTTCAGGTCTTAAATAGCAGAAGAGAGGCTAAGTCTATTGCTTCCAATTGGAAGAAACTGGGCAAGCAACCCACCACTCACACTTCTATATGAGAATCTATCTTAAATCTCGACATCTCTTTGAAAAGGAAAAAGCCACACACTAACACTCCACTAAAGATGTTAGTTCAGGAAGCAGTAACTACTCCCTGAAAAACTGTCTTGGCCAGAGGAAGGTGACTTCTATAAAGAGGGTTTTTTTTTCTTTTTTCTTTTTTTTTTGCTTTTAGCCATGGCATGCTAGGGAAACTTATGTCACTTGAGGATAGTTATCTTCTCTTCTTCTAGGTGTTGACTATTTCACAATTAACTACTAAAACTTCTGGAAGAATGCGAAATAAACTTGCAGGCAATGTTCTACTTGCTTTTCTCTCTCCCCATCCCACTTCTTGGTATTGAATCCTTTTTAAAAGTTTCAGTTTCTATAGCTGGATTTTTAAAAAATTCAAATTCTGCATTTATAATGACTACTACATACCCCCTTTAAATCTAAGCCTAGAAGGAGATAAGACAGCTGTAGAGTCTGGAATATACTAATACAGCCTATTACTCAACAGCAGTTTTAAAAAACTCTTTCTCTATGGTTAAACAGCTAAGTGTATTTCAAAGGAATGGCAATAGGTCAAGTTGGTGGGTCATATGGAGTTGGTAGGAAACACGAGAAAGGGAGTTGAAATGGGATCTGCAATGTACCTCTGACAATTTTGCCACTGCTGAAAAGAACTGCCTTTGAGATGAAGTATATTTATTAATGTTTCAAAGGGGTAATCATCACATTCAAACTTTCAAAAGGGAGCAAAACCCCACTGGCCACCCTTTCCTCCCACATATGCATAAATCATGACTCCTCCCTAAGAATCCTATGACAACCGTGGTGTGTAAACCACACATACTGCAATTTGGAAAACCTAGTGCAATCTCTTTTTGGATACAACAGTCACGCCAGTGCTTTTTGGCTAGATGTATGGTTAAGATCAAAGGTGACCAGAAGGATACGTGCCAAGCTATTAAGATTAGCTGCTTCAGTAGGCACAGTGTGTGTCTATGAGGGCAGAACTGACTTTACATGTACTTCCGGATTATTTGTATGTTTGTCTGTTTTCATTTAATTAAGCATACTTTCTTTTTTTTACTTGTAAAAAATATCTCAGACTCATAAGGTGGAGGGGGGCAGAATACTCTAAGCAACAACAATTCCAGATGCTTAGCATTCTTGCCTTATTTGAGAACTAATGCTATTTTTAACAGTCACTCCTTGAGACTTTCCCCAGCTCCTAGAGAAAAATATTACCCATAAACTTTTCTTTTTATTGTATTCTGGTCTGCCACAGGTACTTAATATACTGTCAGTGTTTCAAGAAAAAATGGTCATCCATTGTATTTCAGAAAAACAAATTCCCTCCAGCCCTCTGTGTACCATTTGGAGATCATCAATCCTGGTGTTAACACCGGAAGCCATTTCCTTCCTCTCCTGTGGTGTCTCAGGACAGGGATAGAGTGAAGCTCGGAACCTGGAATGTACAGACACAACCTTAGGAACACCAAAATTTCTTAACATATCCAATTTAAATAATCTCAGAAAGTAATCCTAATTTATTACAAGAACCAAAATAGGATTAGATCAGACTTACGGTGTTAAAGCAACGTTAATTATTTATGTGAAGTTACCTGCAGATAAAGTACTAACATTTGAACTATCCTGACATTCTCCACAGCTCCACAATTCTCTTAAGAGTTAAAAACAAAACAAGGCACCTATGGCTCAAAGGAATAGGGTGCTGGCCCCATATGCTGGAGGTGGCAAGTTCAAACCCAGCCCTGGCCAAAAACTGCAAAAAACAAAAACAAAACAAAACACAAAAGTAAAGCAAATTATATTATAAATTATTAGAGAAAAATGCCATGGAAAAAACTTCGGTCACTATAGCAGAATTTCAGAAAATTTAAGGACCCAGTATGTAGGACACTATGCTGGATATGCAGACCCACTGTACCAGAATAATGTGGCATTTATAAAACAACAACCCTTAAAATTACTTGTTCCCAACAAAAGGAAATTGTGGTAGTTTTTGGCTAGGGCTGAGTTCAAACCCGCCATGTCCAGCATATGGGGCCGGTGCCCTACTCCTTTGAGCCACAGACGTCGGAAATTGTGGTTTTGATGGTACTTTTATTTTTTTTATTGAGACAGAATCTCAAACGGTCGCCCTGGGTAGAGTGCTGTGGCATCGCAGCTCACAGCAACCTCAAACTCTAGGCTTAAGCAATTCTCTTGCCTTAGCCTCCCAAGTAGCTGGGGCTACAGGCGCCCATCACAATGCCTGGCTATTTTTTGGTTGTAGTTGTCATTGTTGTTTGGCAGGCCTGGCTGGATTTTAACCCGCCAGCTCCAGTGTATGTGGCTGGCGCCCTAGCCGCTGAGCTACAGGCACCAAGACCTTGATGATACTTTTAAAAATGAACTTAGGCTCTTTCTAGTTGTTTATTAATTGTTAGCTCTAACATTATTAAAACATATTCATGAGTGGCCCCTGTGGCTCAGTGAGTGGGGCCCCATATACCAAGGGTGGTGGGTTCAAACCCAGCCCTGGCCAAACAGAACAAAAAATAGCCAGGCATTGTGGTGGGTGCCTGTGGTCCCAGCTACTCAGAAGGCTGAGGCAAGAAAATCGCCTAAGCCAAAGAGCTGGAGGTTGCTGTGAGCTGTGATGCCACAGCACTCTACTGAGAGTGACAAAATGAGATTCTGTCTCTAAAACAAACAAACAAACAAACAAACATATTCACCACGTCAAGGTAGATTAACAAAGATTTGTGAGCTCAGAAATTTGCAGCTGCAGTGAACTATGACTGCACCACTGTACTCCAGGCTGGGTGACAGAGAGCCTGTCTCTTTAAGAAAAAAAAGAGAGAGAGACAGAGTATGAACAAGGGAGAATAAAGGTTGCTAGTTGGGTAACTTAAAAAAAATTTTTAAAAAAGGATTTATGTTTCACTATTCCAAATTCTAAAGCTCAACAGTTAAGCAGCACACCTGTGCCCTCTTGGTTGGAGGGACATATTCCTCTTACCCTTCACAGATCTTCTTGACTCTGTTTTTTAGCTGATCGCCTTGGAAGAAGATGATAAACACAGACTTGTGCACGTGGTCACCCTGAGTCCCAGAATCAAAAACCAAGAGTTCAGACTTCTAAACCTGGATGAAAAGGTCTTACATATCTAACTTTGTGGTGATACAGGAACAACACTGTACTTTAACCACCACCCTCATTCCATTTTCTAAAGTTTACTATAAGAACATCTGCCACAAAAATCTTCACTGTGGAACATCTGCCTATCCACAAAAATCTTCCCCCATTTGTTTTTTGACTCGACCAGGAGCTTGACAGAGAAGCTAAATGGTGTTCTTCCTAGCACCATTTAGCCTTGTTGACCAATTCAACTTTAAATCTTATATTGCTTGAATGACATAAGGACAGAGGGGAGACAAGAGAAGGAAGCTGTTTCCCTGTTCCAGGGCTTTGAAATTCAGACATTATAAAATAGGCTGAATAACTAAAAGGTTGCTGGGAAGAATGTTAAGTAGAATCTCATGATTCTCATGATTCATGCTAATTTAGACTTTATGGGGCAGTGAGGAAGGAAATCCATTCCAAATAACCATTTTACACCTGAAATACAATGCAAGGACTAGAAGGAAAGATCTGATAAATCAGGTGTATAAGGTGTTAACCAGGGTTGTCTGCGGTTGACTGTATTTTCTCATATTTGTATGAGAATAGAGTATGTACTGCTTTCAAAACAAGAAAACAAAACTTTAGAAAGGTAAAAGGAGATGAGAAGTGAAAAAAATCAGACTCCAAAGTCTTAAAACCCTAAATTCTCTTAACTAAACTAGGGCCCATTCTCGCAGCAGCTGCTCTGATATAGATATACAGGACCCCTTTCTCTGATAAAATAATCTTTCAGTTGCCAAGAGGAAATTTGACTGAATATTCCTGAGAACAGCTCCACGTGGGGTGTGACTGCAGATTACAATGTTTTTAGAACCTGAGACAGCCTTCAAATAAGATTATAAAACTTAAAAAAAATTGAGGGATTCATCTTAAGTGTCATTATACTTTTACTCAGCATGGAGGATAAAAGCCACACAGCTATATGACTCACTCAATCTAAGAAATATCACAATTCAATCCCTATTCTTAGGTATAGCAAAGAATACTATTTTAAGAAATTCACAAGATATTTAGAATAGAAACTATAACTCCAGGTTTCTAAATAGTACTACTACAAAAATGAAGTAAAATTTCTACAGTACATTGAATCTTTACTTATAATTCCTGAAAACAGGACTTACCGCACCCATGCAGGTTTAGGCTATGAATTCTATCTCGTTATGTCAAATGTCAAGATGTTCAGCTGGTCCTACTTTCCAAAGCACTGAGTGGGAAAGATCCGCCTATCTTATATATATTCTTCGTCTTCTTTTTTTTTTGTAGAGACAAAGTCTCACTTTATTGCCCTCAGTAGAGGGCCATGGCATCACACAGCTCACAGCAACCTCCAGTTCCTGGGCTTAGGCAATTCTCTTGCCTCAGCCTCCCGAGTAGCTGGGACCACAGGCGCCCCCCACAACACCAGGCTATTTTTTTGTTGCAGTTCGGCTGGGGCTGGGTTTGAACCCGCCACCCTTGGTATATGGGACTGGCGCTCTACTCAGTGAGCCACAAGCGCCACCCATTAAACTAAGTTTATGATTCTCCTAACAAGTAGACAAAAACATCCTTATCAAATAAAATTTCATCAGTTTATAAAGATCAGTTTAGGAAACCTCACCTTCTCTTTTCATACATGGATATTACCAAATTTGAAATCAGATGCTTGTTTTAAGTTAATTTTCATAGACTGGGCACGGTGGCTCACGCCTGTAAACCTAGCACTTTGGGAGGCTGAAGCAGGTGGATTGCTTGAGCCTCAGAAGTTTGAGACCAGCCTAAACAAGAGTGAGACCCCATTTCTACTAAAAATAGAAAAAATAAAAATTAGGATTGGTGCCCGTAGCACAGTGGTTACAGCATTAGCCATGTACACCGAGGCTGGTGGGTTCAAAACCTGCCAGGTCTGCTAGACAACAGTGACAACTGCAACAAAAGATAGCCAGGTGTTGTGGCAGGTTCCTATAGTACCACCTACTTGAGAGGCTGAGGCAAGAGAATCACGTAAGCCCAAGAGTTGGAGGTTGCTGTGAGTTGTGATACTACAGCATTCTACCAAGGGTGACATAAAACTCTGTCTCAACAACAACAAAACAAAATTAGCTGGGGCATGGTAGCAGACACCTATAGTTCCAGCTACTTAAGAGGCTAAGGTGAGAGGACTGCTTGAGCCCAAGAGTTTGAAGCTGCTATGAACCAGGCTGAGTGCTCTAGTGCTGAGCCACAGCACTCTACCCAGAATGACAGAGTGAGACTGTCTCAAAAAAAGAAAATAGTTAATTTTCATAGAAGGCAAATTTTCTTTCAGTCGTAGATCAGTAACAGAAAATATATAAAGCTAAAGTTTAAAAGAACTGGGTAAAAAATTACCAAACAAAATAGCACCTATATGGTAAGGCTTGAAAATACATATATGTCATTATACATCATATATGTACATATGGAAGTTAAATTAGCAGAAAGGAGCAGTCCTGCAAAGTCAGATCAAAGCAGGAATAAACATAAGGGATCTTCTGTGGAAGGGTCAGATTCAAGTGGCCCCACACTGTGTTACTGCTCTGGGCTCCCTTTACAAGACCTACTCCACAAGATGCAATCTCCTTGTCTTACAGTCACAGGATCCTCGAGGGGGTTCTCGATTTCAGCCTGTCGCAGGAACACATTCCCCCTACACACTCGCCAAAGCATGCGCTCAAAAGTAGGGATGCGCTCCCGGTTAATCACACCAGCCACGAAGCTGTGGAGAAAAGAAGCAGATTGGGAAGTCTATTCCACATCATGGAATGGGAGGAATAAAGACACAAAATGGCAGTGAAAGGAGAGCAAAGACTACACACATGACACTAGGTGTTGTTACGTAAGAAGGTCTGACAGAGTCTTATTCCTGATCTAACTTCTGGACCGAGCAGAAAGCTGACAGAGTAACTCAGGAACTGAATCCACGGGGACTTAAGACCACCTCTCAATAGGCTCAGAGGAGGATGCATCCCAGTAGCAAGTGAGTCCCGGGCCTCAATGTTCTTTTGAACAGCAAAGATGAACATGACCCACTGAGTATAGGAAGGTTGAAGGGAGACTTACCCAAGTCTTAAAGGCGCACCTCTTCCCATCTCATTGGGCTCCAACAGGGATGAGGACTCTTCCAACAGGTCTGGATCCGCCATCTGCTGATGATGCAATTCAGCCTGAATTCACAAATCAATTAATATCTAATGAAAATAGTTAGTGGCATGCAGGAAACGAGGAACCAGGAGACAGATTCAGAAAGTGAGAGGATGAAAAAGAGAGAGAGAAAAAAAAAACCAAAAAACAATAAAGTAAGACACACCTACAAAAAGAAGACAATAAAAAAAAAAAGAAGACAATAGGCAAAAAAAAAACAAAGAAAATAATCCAAGGTAAAAAAAGCATAATTGCCCCAGTGAAGCATCTGGGAAATGGTTTTAGAAATAAGGACTAAAAGAAAAAAAATTACATGATAGTGACATGTATAAATCTGTTACTTGGTGGAAGCCATTTTCTCTCCTATATTTCCCTGAATGAACCATGAAAGTACCAGGAATTATCTTTGCCTGTAGATAGGAAGCTGAAATTAGTAGACAGGAAGCTTTTCCACAAAAATGAAGCAGCTCTGCAGGTACTCTCAACATTTAATTCTAGGCAGCTATAAATGAGAATTTTCTCTGTGTGAGAATGTGAAAGAGGGAAACTCTTTTGAAGGAAAAATCAAGACACTGAGAGTGCCTTGAACACTGTGATACGGAGAAAAACAGAAGGGGCATCTACAAATATCTAGATTTTTCAGGTTCTGAAGAATTCAGAACATGTGGGGCCACATGAAGTAGCTCATGCCTGTAATCCTAGCACTCTGGGAGACCAAGGTGGGAGGATCGCTTGAGCTCAGAAGAAAACCAGCCTAAGCAAGAGCAAGACCCCATCTCTACTAAAAACAGAAAAATTAGACAGGCGTTGTGGTGGGACTTGGGACCTGTAATCCCAGCTATTCAGGAGGCTAAGGCAGGAAGATTGCTTAAGCCCAGGTTAAGCTGTGAGCTAGGCTGATGTCACAACACTCTAGCCTGGGCAGCAGAGTAAGACTCTATCAAAAAAAAAAAAAAAAAGATTACAGAACACAAGAATTTTCTTCATGGTCATGTATAAAATGCTTGAAACCATGGGATTTAAAAATTATTTCTTTCTTCAAAAGAATAAGTAGTACAATAACTGGCAAGCCTAGGCCTCCATTTCATTCATAAGAGAAAAAATAATGAAAACATCTCTGAATGTTATATTTTCTGGCTAGATTTAGAAATACTAGAAAGTTCATACAGGCTTGACAGTTGAAGGATTCTTGAGAACACAGCTCAAGAATCAAGTAAAGTAAAGAAAAAGCAAGAGATAGTAAACCAATCTAGAGCTCACAGGCTGGCTTAATTGGTTAGATTTAAAATGATTTCCACCATGACAGTTTATACAATGAAAAGTAGGAAAAAGACTTTCCCACACATAGGTCTATGTTTGCCCGCCTCTCTCTACCCAATTCATCCTACCACTCTTTACTCCCCAAAAAATAAAGTCCAATCAATTGCTCCACTGTCTTATCTCTCCAACTTTAAAATCTATAGACTACTTGTTTGACCAAAGACTAGAAGTATACCAGAACAATCTTCCTTTTCAAAAGTGAAAGAAAAAAAACCCAACTAAACAAAAAGTCAAGGGAATTTTCATTCTTATTCAAAATTTCAATTTGATGCTATTTCCATCAACCACACTACCAAAAAATGCCACAAAGGAACCTTCCTTAATAAAGTCACAGGACCATAAATGTAAAAGAAAGGGGGGAAGAACCGAGTAAAAAGTAATTGTTTTGGAGTAATGATCGATGCTAATCAAAAACAAATAAAAAAACCACCTAAAAGGAAAAAAAAGAAAAAAATAGGCAGGCAATGGGTCTACCAGAAGGGCAGAGAAATATTACCATGAGTTTGGAAGAGTATAAACTAAAATTATGGGGACACCAGTTCTCACTTGCTGTCACAGGGAAGTGAGGGGGTTCTTTTTTTCTACTTGAAATCAAATTAGCTAACTATAAGTATCTTGTTTTTAAGATCCACATGACTGCATATTTTAATCTGTTCTTCAATTTTCTCCCAGTGGAACTGATTGATGCTTACAACACTCTTTGCCTGCTTGGTTCACAAGACCTGGTTTAAATAATTCCTAAGCACCATGTGCTCTAAAGCAGACAATTGATGGAACAGCAAACAGCACTTAGTAGCTAAACTATACCAAAGACTGTATATGGGATTCTCTGAGAATAAAAACTAACAGAATTAAACCAAAACTTGCAATAATACTCTAATTACTAATTTCACTACTTAATACTTAAGAATCCTAAGACTTAGAGAGAAAAGTTAACAAATCTTGAATACAATTGTGCCTGATAGGAAAGTAGGACTGATCAGAACTACTAACTAATAGTATCTAAAACAGTATCTAAAACCACTTTGCCAAATATCTAAATCTTAAGAGTACCTAGTTTCTCCAGTACAGTAACAACACAGCCAATGGTCCTCTACATTACTTACTATGTCCTCTGGTTTACCCCTTTCCCCATTCAGAACACTGAACACTGTGCCTTATGAAAAGGAAGCAACAGCACTTCAGTTCTGTTTCTGCAGAATTTAAGTGCAAGAAGCATATCCAGTTCAAGCTACATCAATTACCAAGAAAAAAAAAAAGTTTTGAGAAAGAAATCACATTTAATCACTGAAGGGATTCACCCAAGCCCCAAAAGAGATGGCACATGGGAAAGAAAAATAAAGAAAGCAGATGGATGGAAAACTTAGAAGGACAGGAAAGAAGGCTCAGATCTGCATGCCATTAACCATTACTTTTCCAGTCTTCTTTATGTTCTCATATGTTATGCTGCTTATGGTAAAAGATGCAGAGAAATCTCTCCAGCTCTTATAGTTCTTCATAAGCAAGAAGACTGAGAAAAGGATAATCATTAACAAGTTATTTTAAATGCTCGGGATAAGAAATGGCTAAGTTGAACTTATAATCATCTTCAATTCCAAGAATATTCAATATAAATGTTTACTTTTCCCCTTCTATACACCTTGCCAATTATAACACCTATGCCTACATATATAAAGAATCGTTTTCTGATTTAGCCATCTTTTGCTGTGAATTATTGATTGTATTCACCAAATTATAAAAAAGAAAAGTGTAAAATTGGCAGTGTTTTAGGCCATTTGGAAATATTACAATTTTAGGCATGGAAGAAAATCTCATGAAAAACAGAGTTGTTGGCTTGGCGCCTGTGGTTCAATGGGCTAAGGCACCAGCCAAGTACACCTGAGCTGGCAGGTTTGAATCCAGCCTGGGCCCACCAAACAACAATGACAGCTGCAACCAAAAAATGGCTGGGCATTGTGGCAGGCGCCTGTAGTCCCACCTTCTTGGGAGGTGGAGGCAAGAGACTCACTTGAGCCCAGGAATTGGAGGTTGCTGTGAGCTGTGATGCCACAGAACTATATCCAGCGTGACAGCTTGAGGCTCTGTCTCAAAAAAAAAAATCCTGAGTTGTTGGTATTTGAGGGTCCCAAGTTTTCTCATCTTTTGCATTATTTAAAGCGTACAATTGCAAGCATAGATACTGTCACTCCAGTCATGATAGTGACACCTGAGGCTGCTGCCTAGCACCAGCGGAGCAGGTCTGTGGGAAGGGACCTGGCTGAAGCTATGTGCTAGTGGGAATAACAGGCAAAGCAGAGCCAGAAGACTTCCTGCTGTGCTGCTAGGGTTTTAGGAACAAAAGAGGTTAGTGACAACCAAGGCAGCTCAGCTTGAGAACCTCTCACAGCCAAGGCCTCATGCTCTAAGTATTTCCAGAGATTTAAAAAAAACAGAATGTTTTGTACAAATGGGGAAAACAACCCACTTTGGCTAGGACATGAAAGTCATGAAGACTTAAGAGTCTGCCTCCGCAGGATAAACATTTAGTGTTTAGATTTAATAATCACAAGATAAAATTTCTAAATTCATAACTTATGATTTTAAAATCTTTTTCTTTTTTTTTGTTTTTCTGAGACAGTCTCATTATGTCACCCTCGGTAGAGTGCCATGGCATCACAGCTCAAAGCCACCTCAGGGCTCAAGCGATTCTCTTGCCTCAGCCTCCCTAGTAGCTGGGACTACAGGTGCCTGCCACAAGGCCTGGCTATTTTTTTGTTGCAGTGGTCATTGTCGATTAGCTGGCCCAGACCAGGTTTAAACCCACCAACTTCGGTGTATGTGGCTGGTGCTGTAACCACTATGCTACGGGTGCCAAGCCCGATATTAAAATCTTTTATCATCTTTCAAAGTGTTTTGTTTTATTTTCACTAGTTTTTAAATTGGAAAATTGATAGTTTAAATACCTAATTCCTTTAAGACAGTCCATTTGTCAGTCTTATTCAGAATTTCTCCTAAAATGAACCAGAATAGGAAGCTCATGCCAATCCTTAACCTTTGGAGGTTCTGAAAGACATTTTCATATATAACAGCAACATCACTGTAGTAAACTAAAGGGTGTGTCAAAAGGGGGAAAATGGGGGGATAAAAGAATTAAGTTTCAAATAATGCTAAAAATATCTGAGCTTTGATCATGAGACCAGGTTTACACTGGATCTGTGAGCAGCAGCTTGGATGTATTTGGAAAAGAACATATCTGTGAGCTCATAGAGGTGCTCTATTCAGGGATGTTTCTTTTCTTTTCTTTTTTTTTTTTTTTTTTAGACAGAGCCTCAAGCTGTCACCCTGGACAGAGTGCTATGGCATCACAGCTCACGGCAACCTCCAATTCCTGGGCTCAAGCAAGTCTCTTGCCTCCACCTCCCAAGTAGCTGGGACTACAGGCACCCGCCACAATGCCCAGCCATTTTTTGGTTGCAGCCGTCACTGTTGTTTGGCGGGCCCTGGGGCTGGATTCGAACCCGCCAGCTCAGGTGTACATGGCTGGCGCCTTAGCCCGTTGAGCCACAGGCGCCGAGCCTCAGGGATGTTTCTTGATATGACTGTATCTTATTCATCCCATGCCTCACAAAGAGTAGGTACTCATTATATGCTGGATAAATTAATGATTCAAAATTCAATAAGGTAGTGAGCATACTGCAATTCCAGATTCTTTATTCACTAATTCTTTGCAGAGCACTCATAAATGAACTATGCTACCTACAGATATCCTTCCAGCCAAAGGGAACATCTTGTATTGAATCCCTAAAAGTGCCCTTTGCATCAAAGGAACGTCTTGTATTAAATGCCTATAGGCGTCATTCACACCAAACTATATGGCATAAGTGGCCATGCCTGCTGCAAAAGACCTGAAACACTTGGAAAGCGTTAATCACACTGTCCCACACTCTCTAATGCGATAATATCAGGGCCTGATCAAAGAAGTCAATGCCAGTCTCAAAATTCTAAACTCAGTGGACAAGCTGAATTTTTTTATTTTTGTACTTCAGTGTTGATCCATTAATTCCAAAAGCAAGCTGAATATTCACATCAAAATTCTACTGACATATAAGCAAACTTTGATTCTTAGGAGCACCAGGCAATTAAAATTCACATGAGCTTTCTCCCAGTCCCTCACCCCAGTAGATCTTTTTAATTAGCTTCTCTGAGTCAAATCCTGAGTTACTGACAAATTTATCATGTCGTTGGCAGATTTTTTCTATCCCAGTAGTTTTCAAACTAGCATGCCTCAGAAGGACCTTGTTAATTGAGATTGCTGGGCCTCACCTCCAGAGTTTCTGATTTAGTAGGTCTGGGGTGGGGACTGATAATTTATATTTCTGAGAAGATTTCAGCTGAGGCTGCTGATGGAAGAAACCCTGCTCCAGCATAGAGAATTATGGAGAAATGATCTCTCATCAAAAGGCAAAAATGAAAAGTAAAACTGACAACATATCAGATTCCAACTAAAATGGGTCTTCTATATTTAAAAGCTTTGCCAAGTTTTTTTGTTGAGCAAAGGAAATAAAGAACTGTATGGGAAGGCACACTAAACTGACTGGAATGATCTCTGAGTGCCTAATATTATTAATTTGGTGCCAAAGACACCTGTCAAAAAGACAGTTACTCAGGGCAGCGCCTATGTCTCAGCCAATAGAGCACTGGCCCCATATACTGAGGGTGGCAGGTTCAAACCTGGCCCGGTCGAACTGCAACAAAAAAATCGCTGAGCGTTGTGGCAGGCACTTGTAGTCCCAGCTACTTTGGAGGCTGAGGCAAGAGAATCGCCTAAGCCCAGGAGTTGGTTGCTGTGAGCTGTGAGACGCCACGGCATTCTACCGTGGGCTATAAGGTGAAACTCTGTCTCTACACACACACACACAAAAAAAAAAGATAGTTACTCATATGTTAGGCCATTAGAAAAAACATATTCAGGCTGAAAGCTAATTAATTAGGAGAAGGAAGCCTTCTGCAAAAGCTTTGCTCCAAATCCTTTCATGGGGTCACCTCAGCAAGCTATGACTTGGCAACTTAGTGACCTACATGTTTCACCCTGGAACTTAACATTTTTCCCTACAAGGTAACACAGTTAAGTTTATGTAAAAATCCAAGAGTTTCAAACAAGCATCCTACAAATATTTCCATATAACACAATGAAAAACTTTTGAAAAATCATTATGACGTGCTATCTGAAGTGTTAGGAACTGCTCAAAAGTTGATAAGAAAATATAGGGTAAGCTGGGTACAGTGGCTGAGGGCTGTAATTCCAGCACTCTAGGAGGCTGAGACAGGTGGAATGCCTGAGCTCACAGGTTCAAGATCAGCCTGAGGCAGAGCAAGACTGTCTCTAAAAATAGCCAGGTGTTGTGGTGGTCTCCTGTAGTCCCAGCCACTTGGAAGGCTGAGGCAAGAGGATCACTTGAGCCCAAGAGTCTGAGCTTGCTGGGAACTATGATGCCATGGCACTCTACCAAGGGCAACAAGTGAGACTCTGTCTCAAAAAAAAAAAAAAAAAACATAGAAAATAAAATTTGTTGACAAAAAGTTTGGCAATTAAACCTTTGTTGTAATTTTGTGTACAACCTAATGTTTGTTTCTTCAACTTTAACCTTAAGTATATACTTACCTTGTAATATCTAAGTATTAATATAATGTAAAAATTTATACTAACTATGTTTGTATGAATACTTCAGGGTTTCCTCCATCTTGAGATGAAAAATTGCAGAAAATGTTAAAAAATACAAAACCATGGTTGGCTGTGTACTACATGAAAAATGGAACATAATCTGACATTTCTTCAACTAAAGAAGGGTGTGAAAATGGTATTGCTTCCAAAATAGCAAATTAAAATAATTACTGGAATAAAAACATGGCCCACTTGTATGAGTATAGTATCAGCTGCTCAAATATTGAAAGAAACAATAGTCTGACCTCATCAAAAAACTGCTGAGTTTTGCGAAGTATAAATTTTAATTCAGTCAACTCCAGGAAGTTTCTCTTCAGAGCTTCCTGGTTTGTGTTGATTTCTTTCAGTTCATTTTCAATCTTCTCAAAATTGGCCTAGAGGAACAAAAGAAAACTCAAGCTAAACTCAACATGCTTGCTCTGAAAGATATTAAATGAATATATTGCACAGAACTATTGCTACTGAACTATTGCTTTGACAGTTCAAAAGTACCTTACCCTTCTCCAGCAAACACTGTGGTTTTATCAAAGCAATCTCCTTTGTGAAAATTCTTTTGCTTAAAATAGTCTTTCTTTGTCTATAGATTCTATTGTACACTTGGTGAATTTCTTGGGGGATTGCAGTTGGATAAAATAAATATTGAAAAGCCCACTGGCTGTTCCTTTAGTTTACAAGGTTAATAAACTACTATATAAATTAACATTACTCCAATAAAGTTTCAACAAGCCAATAAATATTTATTCAGTGACATATTATCATTTGAGTCCTGTTTTGATATCATAAAAAAGACTCACTTCAGTCCCACCTACAAGAAACTTAAGATCAACAGATAATGCTGACAAAATTATCAAGAATTACTCTATTCTCCAACTACTATGGAAAGTAATTTCTGCAATTAAGTAGAAAGAAACTTATTTGGCTTTCTCAGAAAAACTACGTACCTCTAAATCAATCATGTCCCGTGGGAAGGGCACCTCTGGGTTTTCACCAGTGTCCATAATTGGAATGTTAGCTTTTCTTATCTCCTTTTCAACAAATCCTAAAATGATAGTGTCAAAACATTCATGTCTAGCCTAAAATAGGATCTCAAACCTGGCTACAAAGAGTTTCATTCTAAGACACTTTTATATAAAAGAAGAATCCTTTTTTTCCACATCCCTTTTTCTCTGATATCACTTTCTCTAAAGCTACTCCAAAGAGGGTGGTCATCCCACAAGTCCCTTCTTTCTTTCTTTTGGCCTTAACACTGGCTTTTATCTGCTGCAACTCTCCACCCTCTGCAGCTGCCACCCCACAGCATTATTACAATTCTGGTTACGGCTCTAGAAAAGCAGAGCTATAAATAAAGAGTATGATTCAATTGAATATTTGACAACTAATGCACTAGTGAGACAACTCCAGATCAAAAGGGATTCACTACATTTGAAACAATCAGGCCAATTTTAAGTATAAAATATAAAAATATGGCTCGACGCCTGTGGCTCAACAGGTTAAGGCGCGAGCCACGTACACCTGAGCTGGCGGGTTCGAATCCAGCCTGGGCCTGCCAAACAACAATGACGGCTGCAGCCAAAAAATAGCCGGGCGTTGTGGCGGGCGCCTATAGTCCCAGCTACTTGGGAGGCGGAGGCAGGAGACTCGCTTGAGCCCAGGAATTGGAGGTTGCTGTGAGCTGTGATCACGCCACAGCACTCTACCCAGGGTGACAGCTTGAGGCTCTGTCTCAACAAAAAATAAAATAAAATAAAATAAAATATAAAAATAAAAATGCTGAAAATGTAATAAGGACCCAAACCCCAAAAGAAAAAAGTTTCAGGTGACAACAATCCATTTCCTTTTTAGAGTGAGGACCAAATTCACCCATTAGTGGCTCGGCGCCTGTGGCTCAAAGGGCTAAGGTGCCAGCCACGTACACCTAAGCTGGTGGGTTCGAATCCAGCCCGGGCCCAAACAACAATGACGGCTGCAACCAAAAAATGGCTGGGTGTTGTGGCGGGCGCCTGTGGTCCCAGCTACTTGGGAGGCAGAGGCAGGAGACTCGCTTGAGCCCAGGAATTGGAGGTTGCTGTGAGCTGTGATGCTATGGCACTCTATCCAGGGTGACAGCTTGAGGCTCTGTCTCAAAAGAAAAAAAACAAAACAAAACAAAAAAAACAAATTCACCCATTAGTTATCCGTAAGCTAAGTCAAGTGGCAAGATCATGGATTTTGGAACCAGACAGAATAACCTAGCTTCAAATACTGATCCATCACAACTGTTTATACTCTAGGGCAAGTGATTAAACCTCTCTAATTTTTAGCTTTCTCAATCATTAAATCAGATAGCTTTCATCTTGAAGGAATGTTGTGGGGAATGAATGAACTCAGGTACATGAGCACCCTAACCCTCAATAGGACCTTAGTGAGTGTTAGCTTCCCCTGTCATAAATAGATCAAACTAAAATGTAGCTCAGCTGGCATCCAGAACTGATGATGCTCTGGGTCCTTTCTCTCAGAATTCAATAACGTAGTTTTGCTATTGTAATCTCACACAAAAATAACCACAGTGTGTTTAGCTTACAACCTATTGTTTCAAAGTTTCCACTGTAGGATTTTTCTTTTTTTTTTTTTCTTTTTTCTTTTTTTGAGACAGTCTCACTTTGTCACCCTCAGTAGGGTGCTGTGGCATCATACCTCGCAGCAACCTCAAACTCTTAGACTCAAATAATTCTCTTGCCTCAGCCTCTCGAGTAGCTGGGACTATAGGCGCCTGCCAAAAACCCAGCTATTTTTAAGAGGTGGGGTCTAGCTCTTGCTCAGGCTGGTCTCAAACCTGTGAGCTCAGGCAATCCACCATCTCGGCTTCCCATAGTGCTAGGATTACAGGTACAAGCCACCACACTCAGCCAAGGATTTTTCCTCTTTCCTTTTTCTCCTATAGTATTTTCTTTATTATGATGACTATTTGGCCAGGCGCAGTAGTTCAAACCTATAATCCTAGCACTCTGGAAGGCTGAGGTGGGTGGACTGCTTGACCTCACAAGTTCAAGACCAGCCTCAGCAAAAGCGAGACCTCATCTCCACTAACATAGAAAAATTGAGGCAAGAGGATCACTTAAGCCCAAGAGTTGGAGGTTGCTATGAGCTACTTTACCATGATAGTCTAATCACAGTGACAGCTTGAGACTCTGTCTCAAAAAAAAAAAGATAACTAATTAATGTCTCTACCTAAGACAAATGATTCATTAAAGGAACACCAAACAAGACCAAAATACACATACGAAGCTTTCGATCCATTTCTTCACATCGTCTAACTTCATTCACAAATTTCCGCTGGAAAACATTTACATCTGGATTTAACTGAAAAATAAGAACACAATACCAAACATTCAAATATTGCATCTATTTGTATTTCATCTGTTTTCACAAGCAACACATTTGGCATAGCCACTGTACTTCATTCTGTCTGAGCAACATAGCAAGACCTATCACCTCTAAAAGAAAAAAATGTTTTAAAATTCCCTTAAAGTCAGAAGCAAGAACACATGTAACAGATACATGGCATTTTGCTCTATTTCTTTATTTTAAAAAATCTTAATGTTGTTCAAGGCAACAATCGCTCCACTAAACCTTCCCCCATTTCTTAGACTCTCTTGCAGCTAAAGTAGGCCATAGTTCTAGCCAATGATAAATTAAGAATAATTCTGCTAAGTATTCCTGGGAGACTTTTCATTCTTTCTTTCTTTTTTTTTTAATTGCCTAGCTTATTTTTTATTTTTATTTCTTTGCTTTTTTTGTTGTTGTTGAAACAGAGTCCCACCCTATATTCTGAGCAGAGAGCAATGGCATGATAGCTCACTGCAACCTCAGACTCTAACTTTGGACATCCTGCTCCTTCAGACTCTGGAAGCTACTGGGATTACAGACGCTTACCATGGCAACTAGCTGGGTTTTTCATTTTTTAAAAGTCGGGGCCTCACTTTCACTTGGGCAAGTCTCGAACTCCTGAGCTTAAGCAATTCTCCCTCCTCAGCCTCCCACAGTGTTGGGATTACAGACGTGAGCCACTACATCTGGCAAAATCTAAATCATTTTTTTTTTAGTCTCACTATGTTGCCCTCAGTAGAGTGCTGTGGCATCACAGCTCATAGCAACCTCAAACTCCTAGGCTCAAGCGATTCTCCTGTCTCAGCCTCCTGGATAGCTGGGATTATAGGCGCCCGCCACAACCAGCTATTTTTTTTGTTTTAGCAGGCTGGGGCTGGATTTGAACCTACCAGTGCATGTGGCTGGTGCCCTACCCACTGAGCAACGGGTGCTGCCCTCTGGGAGACTTTTCCTTCCCAATGCGGATACTTCCCCTTCCTCCCTGCACTCCTTTCTTCCTGCGTAGAATATAGAGGAAAGGTGAAGAGCTACAGTGTTATAGCTAAGGACAAAAGCCAAAAGCTCAAGGATGGCCAACCAAAAATAAAGAATGATCTTAGGACACTGATAATAGTGTGAAGCTAGGCTTCACATTACATGAGAAAAGTAAAACCCTATAATTGGAGTTTTCTATTGTGTACAAACAGAATCCTGAGATTACCTTGTTATTATTCTCCTCAACCTGTTAATTTATGAACGGTTCTAAAGCATATGAAAATCAGTAAAGGAAAGTAAATCAGTAAAAAGACTGAACAAAATCAGTAAAAGAAAGAAAAGGATAAGGATTTAAAAATAAGAAACAAGATTATAGATAATAAATTGATTATATGGAAAATCAAAGACTTCTGGCAAACTATTAGAACTTTATCAAGGTTGCTGGATATAAGAACAACATATAAAAAAATCAACCATATTCTTTTATACCAGTCACGAAGAGTTAAAATGTAAAATGATGTTAATCACAATAACAAAAAAAAAAAAAAATGCAGTAGAACCTCCGACATTGACTATCTCAAGTTGACCTAATTTTCATAGACCAGACATGTACCACATGTATGTATCAGTATGATAAGCCTATTTCCCTATATTGACCATCTCTGTATGTTAACCAGCTTATTACAGTCCCTTGTGTCAACTTACAGAGATTCTACGTACAGTGTAAATCTAAATAAAGATGTGCAAAAGCCTTAGGAAGAGGCGGCCGAGTAGCAGCTTCTGTGCAGCTGGGAGCAATGAGAGTGGGGAGAGAGGACCCCAGACATCTCTGGCAGGTGGGTTTCGCCCAGAGGCTTCCCTTTGGTGATACAGGAGATCAGTGAGAGACTTCTGAACCCCACTAGGAGGACAAAAGCGGTGGAAAACTGACAAGTGGTGGGTGCTTTTGTTCAGACGGAGGCTGCCTGCAGCTGTAACTACAGCAACAGCTAGATTGCAAGCAGGAAAAGCCTTACCTGGGAGCTGTTTTGGATTTTTTTTGGACTTGGACACTTGATTGAACTGCCTTGGGAGATCTTGGGTGGGCCAGTGTAGGGATGACTTTGGGTGTTGTCTGGGGCCCCAGACTGAGCGCTGAGCCAGAAAGGAGCTAATATCATTCAGCTGTGGGCTGCCCCTGCATGTTGCAACGCCGGGATTCGCCAGGAGACCTGGGGCGAGCGATCTATTGACTGAGCTGCCCAAAGTGGGGATTGAGACGCTGGGGAAGTGCGGAGATCCAAATATTTGGCAGATTGACAGCTGTGGCCCTCAGGGACATAGGTGGAGACTGGACTTGGCACATTGGATAAGCAGGTAGCCACACCAGGAGAGATCCCAGGGATAAGTGCTGTCCCTGGAAAGCTTCTGCTTGGCCACGGTGTATGGCTTGGAGTGTCTTTTGAGTGAGTTGAGGAGTTATTTGGGTTCCCGAACCTGCAGGGTCTGAGTAATCAGCAGCGCCCTCCAGTTCCCACCTTGTACAGCTGTATCACATTGTGATTAACATCTCATACCTCAGAAGATCACCTGTTGCCTGGTCAATACTTAGAAAGATATATACTGCTTCGTTTGTTGGTTGTGGGGCTTTTGTTTTTGCTTTTGTAATTTTAACATTTTTCCTTGACATTTTTTCTTTTTTTCCCCCACTGTTCTAGTTTAAATACAATCTGCCATTTTTACCTTCTTCAACAAATAGAATTTCATTTTTGCTAGTGTTTTTGTTCCTGTTATTTCCTCCCCCCAATTCTATCTCATAAGGGTTTTTGTTTGTTTCTTTCAGTTTGATTTACAGTATTTTTGTCTTTACTCTCTACCTGGTGGAGGTAGGGTATTGTGTCTGAGCTGGCTGGCCAAGAGCTGTTGACCTCAAGGGAATCACCCAACCCAGCAGCCCCAGAGGTAGGGGGTCTCTAAGGTTGGGCCCTAGTACCCTACTACACACCTATATTTCTCCTGTTTCTCTCTTTCAGTGCCTCTCTTCTTTTTGTCAATATTTCTTTTTACTTCACCCCCTCTTCTTTCTCTCTCTCTCTCTTTTTTTCCTTTCTCTCTTCATTAAATCCTTTTTCCCTTCTTGGTATTTAATCTTTTCATCCTTCTGA
>CAUYON010065508.1:0-10409 GCA_963573935.1 Arctocebus calabarensis
TCACCACACCCTTCCCCTCCCCTTGCGGTTTTCGGGTTTAAAACCAGCCTGTAACAGCCAAACGGGGTCCTTCCCCCGAGCGGCTGAGGGACCCTGACGCGTCAGCAATAAACCACCTCTTGCCTTTGCATCGACTCAGGAGTTAGTGACTGTCTTCTTGGGGGTGCCCACCCTAGTTGGAACCCAATTTAGGGTCCAACAGGTTGTCTACATACTGAAGAACTGTGGAATTCCCTGGTAGAGTTAACTACTGGAGGTTGGTTTGAAGTGCCTGCCCAAAGTAATGAGGGCTGTCCCTAAATCCTGTCCAGGTCAGCTGTTGGTTGGTGGAAGAATTGGGATCTGTTCAAGTGAAGTCAAAGAGGGGTTAGGAGAGTTTATGGATGGGAATGGTAAAGAAGGTATCTTTAAGATCTAAAACTGTGTAGTGGGAGGTGTTGGAAGGAATGGTAGATGGGACAGTACAGGGATTAGGGACTACTGGGTGAATAGGTTGAACAATTTCATTAATAGCCCGCAAGTCTTGTACTAACCAATATGACCCATTGAATTTTTTTTTTTTAACAGGATGGATGGGAGTGTTGTAGGGCAAGTTAGTATGCTTGAGAATATCTGCTGACAGGAGCTTGAGGATGAGTGGTTTAATTCCACTGAGGGCTGCCTTGGGGATTAGATATTGTTTAAGGGAAGGATATAAATGTTAGGATTGGAGAGCAATGAGAACGTGTATGTGATGGGAAGCTACAGAAGGAAGAGGTGTTCCACGTGATGGGATTTACGGGGAGGTTAGATTGATTGAGAGAATGGAGGGGTTGTAGGGGAATGGTTGCGGAGGAGCAGGATCTGTAGTGGGAGGTGGGAGCTGGCAGCAATCATCAGGGTTGCTTGTAATCTTTAGAGGCTATCTCTATCTAGTAGGGGGATGCTGCTTGAAGAGATAGTAAGGAATAAATGCGAGAAAGATTGTCCAGAGAGTGAGCACCTTAAGGGTAGAGTCACATGAGGGTGTAGTAAAGTACCAACAATTCCCACCACTGAGATCTCTGTTTTAGAAAACCTTTATAAGATGGTAGCATGAAAAAAGTTGCCCCCATGTCTACCTTCCCCTAGCAAAAATATCTGGAGCTCAGATTTCATGATTATCCAGGGGGCATTCTGATTCTCCAGGGATTATTAATCTTCTGCAGCTAGGTCTAAAAGGTTGGGAAATTCCACTAGATTCTGGGAGTGACTGTGAACCAGATCCACAGAAAGACCTGGGCAGTCAGATTTCCAGTGAGGACCTCCACAGGTTGGGCATGTTTTGGGTGGGGAGGGTTTGGATTTGGGCACTGCTTTGCCCAATGGCCTGGTTCACTGCACTTAAAAAACATGGTCCCAGGGGAGTTTTCGTGTTTTTGGAGTGCCTCCAAGGAGTTTCCATAAGTAGTCGGGTTTTGTCTAATGGTGTAACAAATAACTGGAGTTTCAAGAGGCACTGCTGCTTAAAGGCCTTTTCTTGGGTATTAAAGACCTTAAATGAGATCTTGCTTGAGGGATGTCTGAGGGCCTTGAGGGGGATTTTTGGAGGTTTTTTTCAGATATCAGGTGCAGACTGAGAGGTAAAATGCATGTTAATAATGAGTCTGCCCTCATTGCTCTCCATTGATAGGTATAGTGATGGAGAGCTTTGTTAAGATGGGCTAAAAATTGTGCAGGATTTGCATCCTGCTTCTGGGTTATTTCTTTCATAATTGATGGCCTTATGTGCTGCTTTTTTTAGTCCCTCTAAGAGACCCTAGAACATGTGGTTACAGAGGCGGGTCTCAGGAACATCAGTTTGGTGATTCCAATTGGGGTCTTCCTGAGGAACGATTCTAGCATCCTCTGGCAGGGTCAGGTCTATCCTATGTAGGTGTTTTGCATGAACTTGGGCTTAGGTCCAGATCTACTCCCTCTCCTTTGACGTGAGGGTGGAGGTGAGGATGAGATAAATCATGCCAGGTTAGATCATATGATTCGGTTAGATACCTAAAGTCTTGAGTATTTTGTGGGATCTATAGAGAACAAACCTAGTCTCTGACTTATGTCGCACATGTCTGAGATAGAAAAAGGGACATGAACCCTGATGATGCCTTCTGTTCTTGCAACCTCTCGGAGTGGGTATATAGGTTGTGGTGGTCTGGGAATTGAAGGCCCAAACGTGTGGCTGGACCTGGTATGGGGTGGCAAAATTGGGTCTGCCATGTTTCTTTTTTATCCTGGTTCTACTATCTTCTCTCTTTACCATGTGTAGCAGAAGGTGGGTAGGGGGCAGTGGAGAGAGGGAGGATGGAGCAGAATTCTGTGGGTAGGATGAGGTTGAGGGAGGAGGGTTGTGGAGAGACAGAAGGGGGGGAGGGTTTTCTACCAGATGGAAAGAAGATAATGGAGATTCAGATGGGTTAGGAAGAGGCGGTTTGGCCTGTGCAAGGAAAATCTGAGAGGGTTCAGAAGACAAACACAGAGAACCAATGTTTTAGAGGAGGAGAAAGGCCTGGATGTAGGGAATCTCTGACCATTTGCATAATCTACAGTAATTATTGAGATCATTGAGGATTAAGAGGTCAAAGGTGTCATTTTCAGGCCATTGTGAGCCATTGTCTAGTTTGTACATAGGCCAAGCAGTATTGCAGAAAAAGATGATACATTTAGGATTAAGGTCAGGATAGAGCTGTAGAGGCTTGAGGTGAGCTAAAAGGCAGCTTAAAGATGAAGAAGGGGGACTCTGTGACTGAGCGGTTCCCATATCAGAAACTGGAGGTAGAAAAAAAAATGAGGTTAAACAAGGATGTAAAGAGAGCTTGTGAGGAGGGGGAGGCAGGAGGTGACCAAGGCCAAGGTCAGAGAGGTTACCAGGTCTCCATGTGTGACCTTTAAGTAGCTGGAAAAGTGTTCCTGGCCCATAGGAGGGGTCCCCCACATAAGGCACTGGACAGGTGAGCCTGACTTGCTGAGGTTAGTGCATGACTGGTACCAGATTTAAGAGGCACAGACCACCAGAATTTTTTGGTCTAGAGTGGGGAAAGGGAAGAGAAGTTGAAAAGCTCAGAAAGGGTTTCTAGACAAATGCTCACCTTACTATAAAAGGATTAATTTGGGGCAGGGGTTAGAGGGGTTCCCTCATTTCCCTTTGTCTCGTTGGAATAAGAATCTGTCTAGTTGGGTCCAACGGGGTGTATCTTGGCCCCCTGAAGGGTCCTGGGTTCTCAGCACCAAAAATAAGAGGCCAAGGACAGAAAATAAAAGATTATTCTGAAATGTGAATGAAAGGAAATTGGAGTCCAGGTTCTGTGTGGACAACACGACCTTTATTTCCACCTGGGTGCAAGCGAGCTGAGTCCAAGAAAGGTGTCAGCACAAGGGTTAAGGTGGATGGGAATTTAAAGGGTCAGAGGGGTAGGGATTGGTACATTCATTCACTCTTTCCTGGATGGGATGGTTCTGTTTGGGTGGGTCCTTACATTTAACTCTTATCAAGAGCAAAATTAAGGTATCAGCTGTATCATGCTGCCTTTTGGAACCTCTAAGGTAGATTCCATTTGGAGGCTGGCTCATCAGGTTGTGGGTAGACTTCAGTTTCATGTAATTTTAGGAATGAAATTCCCTTTTCCTTGAATAAGCTGATTTAATAACCTTAATTCCATCTGCAAATTCCCGCCAACAAACAATATAACCTTATAACAAACGGGCATAACACCATGGACAAAGATGATGACAGATTAAAATCTTGGTTAGCAGAAGTTCACCTGTAAAATCATCTGTGCTTGTTTATTTGTGTAAAAATTTTTAACTACTGATCTTTACAAATAATTATAATAAGTTTAAGATTTTCTATTTCTCCTTGACTCAGTTCAAAAAGTTAAAATTTTATAGCAACTTATTTTACTTAAATTTGCAAAAATTTTCTGTAATTTTCATTTTATCTTTTAAATCTTTACAGTAACTGTAATCATGAAACCCTCTTTGATCTTAATTTTACTTATTTGTGCCTACTCTTTTATTTTTGTGATCAATTGTGGTAGAAGATCTTTTATTATCTTTTCAAAGTAGCAATAGTTAGCATTATTAATAAGTTTTTGCATCTGCTATCAATTTCATTTATTTCTGCTCTTATTTTTATTTCTTCACAATAGCAAATATCATCATGGTTTATTTTATAAATCTATCATTAAATTGTGGATGTTAAAATATACAATATATTGGCTTGAGGAATTTGCAGTTTATTAATGGTGGAGATATTTAGAAATAAATATTTTCGTTTCTATAAAATTCCATATAATTGAGAAATTATATTTAGAATATTGAAGTAAAAGTGATACCCGGTTTCCCCCCATTCAGTGCTGGACAAATGCTTCTCTTCCAGGCCTAAGCAAACAGACTTTTTCTCTCTAAACTGCACTCTTTGAATATTCTCTGAAGCAAATTAGGAGAAAAGTAGTTTTCCCAGTATTTCATGTAATCTGAGTCTCTTCTAGAGTGGACTACATTCATTCTTTTTTATAGTATTTCTTTTTGTTATTGTTGGGGATTCATTGAGGGTACAAAGAATGCAATTCTTTGTAGAACAATTGCATTTGTTAGGTAAAATCCCTCTTATAATCGAGTTCTGTCCACAAGAGATGTCTCACAATCTGTGATCCCCACCCCCTTCCTCCTTTTCTCTCCCTGTCCTCCCCTTTCCCCATCCCCACCATGTACTAGGTCGTCAATTGTTTCATATCAGAATTGAGTACATAGGCTACCTGCTTCTCTATTCTTGTGTTGCTTTACTAAGAATAATGTGTTCCACTTCCATCCAGCTTAATATAAAAGTTGTAAAGTCTCCATCTTTTTTAATGGTTGAACAGTATTCTATGGTATACATATACCACAATTTATTATTCCATTCTTGGGTTGGTGGGCATTTAGACTGCTTCCACATTTTGGCACTCTAGTGCAAATGTCCTTATGATAAAAGGACTTTTTTTCCCCCTTCTGGGTATATGCCCAGTAAGGGGATTGCAGGATCAAATGAGAGGTCTAGTTTGAGTTCTTAGAGGGTTCTCATTCATTTGTTAATACACTCATTTATTCACTATTCACATTAAAGTCCTGGCCAAATGTAATTCTTAATATCTCCCTATATACAAAACAGGGTATAACAATGAAAAAATACCTTCAGGGGTACTTCCCATTTGGGTCTACCCACTTCTGCCAGAGGCTCTGGTGCCTTTCATTCCTTCTATATTCCTTTCTATCTAATACATCTTATCACTGCTCTTTTTGGTCCATAGTTTCATTTTTCAAATCTCTGAGACCAAGGACCTACTGCAAAAAGAAATTCTGTCAATAAAAGGATGTCTGTTATATAAGAACTTTAGTATAATAGAAAATAGAGTAGGAACAGAGGGAAACACTAATTTTGAAATCACATGTCTGGATCGTGGTAGTCACTGTTTCTGTGATTTTCGGCAAGAGCTTGTCTCTCTGACTTTGAATTCCTTCATATAGAAATCAGTGGTGCTGGCTTGGCGCCTGTGGCTCAACAGGCTCAACAGGCTAAGGCGCCAGCCACATACACCTAAGCTGACGGGTTTGAATCCAGCCCCAGCCTGCCAAACAACAATGATGGCTGCAACCCCCCCCAAAAAAAAAATGGCCAGGCGTTGTGGCGGGTGCCTGCAGTCCCAGTTCTTGGGAGGCGGAGGTAGGAGACTCACTTGAGCCCAAGAATTGGAGGTTGCTGTGAGCTGTGATGCCATGGCACTCTATCCAGGGTGACAGCTTGAGGCTCTGTCTCAAAAAAAAAAAAAAGAAAAGAAATCAGTGGTGCTGGTTGCCAAGTATTTATATTTTTCCCTTTCCAGGTGCTTCGTATTAACTACACTTCTTGTCCCCCTTGATTTGGAAGGAGTCATTAAATTGTTTTGGCCAATGAATTAATTATAAGGGGAAGTTTGTTAAGTTCAGGGTCAATACACATTATTGCTGACTTTCTTGTACTAAAAAGAAATGGGTCATTTTTATCCCCCTCAAGAAGGAAACTATGGAGTTTTAAGATAGGAATCTAAGAAGCAATGGTCATGAAATTAGGGGGGAGAAACCCAAGAAAAAATAGTATATGGCTGGACTAGTTTAAGCCATTTAGAGATTTGAAACACAAAAGATTACTGTGTTCCACTCTCCTCACATGTATTTTGTAAAACTAGTAAATGACAATGTGAATATAAGAAACTCTGAAGCTTCATGATGGATTTTGACTCTTTAATTGAAATATCAGAGTTTTTAACTTTATTAACACGTAATTGACAAATTTGCATATATTGTATGCAAGATGATTATTTTGATATGTGTATCTACTTTGAAATTATCAAATCAAGCTAATTAACAAATCCATCACTTTGCATACTTATCATTTGTTTTTGGTGAGAATGGTTAACTACCATTTTGGCAATTTTCAAGTATACAATACATTATTATTAACTATAGTCATCATGCTGTATAGTAAACTACAATGTAAATATAAGAAACTCTGAAGCTTCCTCATGGATTTTGACACTTATTGAAATATCAAAGTTTTTAACTTTATTAACATAATTGACAAATCAAAGTTACATATTTATTGTATACAGGATGATACTTTGATATATGTATCTACTTTGAAATTATCAAATCAAGCTGATTAGCAAATCCATCACTTCACATACTTACTGGTTTTTGGTGAGAATAGTTAACTACAATTTTGGCTATTTTCAAGTATACAATACATTATTATTAACTATAGTCATCATGGTGTATAGTAATCTCCAGAAATTATTTAACTTTTTCTTTCTTTTTTTTTTTTTTTGGCCGGGGCTGGATTTGAACCCACCACCTCCGGCATATGGGGCCGGTGCTCTACTCCATTGAGCCACAGGTGCCGCCCAAAATTATTTAACTTTTTAACTGAAATTTAGTACCCTTCACTAACATTTCCCTATTCCCAATCATCCATCCAGCCCTCTCTCTACTTTAGTCAGTTCTACTTTTTTAGATTCCACATATCAGTGAGATCACATAGTATTTGTCTTCCTGTACCTGACTTTTTTTCACTTAACATAAGGGGACTCTCCACCTTATGTATCTCCAGATGAATCTGTGCAGGTGTGAATGACAGGGTTTCTTTCTGTTTTAAAAGCTGAATAGTATCCATTCTCTATATGTATTTCTGTGTATATACATTTACATGTATATACACATACACAAATATGCATATATATCACATTTTATCTATCTGTTCATCCATTGGTGGACACTTAAATTGATTTCTTATCTTACATTTTGTGACTAATGCTACAGTGAACACAGTGGTGCAGATATCTCTTTGACATATTGATTTTATTTCCTTTGGATATATACCCAGAAATGGGATTGCTGGATCATATGGTATTTTTATTTTAATTTTTTGAGGAACCTCTTTTTCCCATAATGTCTGTTTTCCATACTGCTTTCTATAATGGCATACTAGTGATTTACATTCCCAGTGGCAGCTTACAAGAGTTCCCTTTTCTTCACTCCCTGCCATCACTTACCTTTTGTTTATTTGTTGATAAGCATTCTGAAAGTTGTTAGGTAGTATTTCTTTGTCATTGAATAATCAAATCTTACAAAAGGTTTTCACTTTCTTCTTACACACTAACACCTTCATTTGCTTGTGCCTAAGTGCATGCTCGTAATGTTTACTGAGAAAATAAATCAAGAAAATAAAGAGAATCTTTACCAGATCAAATACCATACTGAAATTAAAATTTGGAATTATCTATGCAAATTGGTATATAGGAGGTCTCTGATGTTCTTAACAACTTCATGGTCAGATGATTGTGGGAGTCATTTCTGATGGTCAATGATTGTGGTATCATTGCACAATGTATACGTATATGAAAACATCATGGTGTTCACCTTGAATATAATTTTTATTTGTTAATTATACATCAATAAAGCTAAAAAATGTCTAAAGTTTAGAAAGAAAACAAAATAAATGATTGCTTAGTCAGAAGTACAGATGAGATCATCACACAGTGGGTGGGGAAATAAGTAGAAAGGCAGGAAATTGATTGATACAGCAAAAACAGTTGATCATGGCCATTTAACTGCACAGATAGCCAATACAGTAGGGCATTGGTCAAGGGTAGAGCTTTACCGGGCTCATGGGTAGGGGAGGGCAGGGAAATCACCAGGTTTCCAGAATCTTGCCTCTGACATAGGTATACAAACTCATGAGTCCTCCTCCCCCAATGCGTTCTCTTCTACTGCTTCCTTTTCTTTTCCACCAACAACAGGTTCTATGAATACATATGGCATACAACCCCCCCCCACACACACATATACTCACTGCCTTTCTTTGTCACGTCACAAAACATTGGCCACATTCAGAAATCCTTCTACTTTTATCCAGCTACCTGTTAGGCCTTCTGCCATTTGGCCAGACTTTGGCCAAAGGCTTCTTGGCTATCCTTTAGTGCCTGATTTTCTGAGAAATATTCTAGAACCGGCTATCACTCCTCCTATTCGAATACTACCTTCAGGTTGGGATCTTACCCAAAGTGTAATCAAAGTTTGCATGCATTGCAATTATAAGCTTTTTGCACAATATCTTGTATACTTGAAAGTTGCTAAGGGAGTAAATTCTACGTAATCTTACCACAAAAACATGAAGTAATGCAGATGTTAATTAGCATAATTTAGCCATTCCACAATGCATGCATATGTCAAAACACTAAATTGCATATCATAAACATATACAATATGAATAGCTATAACATCCACATAATGACAGGATCCACATGACCCTCAGCTTTTAGAGCCAACAATGCTCATTTGATGGAGGTGGCAAGGTCTAAGGAGGAGTGTGAAATGGCTTGCTACTTGAAAATATAGATTGTATGCCTTTGCATATAATCCACATGTCCTTGTGGCCTGTAGGCCATGGCCTACTACATGACAGTGGGGTCTGCATGGCTACAGGATCCATGTGATCCCAGTGTTATGGGCTGTGATGCTGTTACACCTAGATCAAGCTGAGTCTGTTTCATAACAATAGGGTCAAAGGACCACAGAGTTATCAGGATCTTCATGGATCAGGTGACTATTTTGTTCATGTGAGTTGGATAGCTGACCCAGCACACACTGGATTCCACCTCCATGTGACCTACAGCACACAAATGTGAACTTTAGCTACTGCCACCCCTCTTTAATGAGAACATTTGATGTATTTTTTCTAGTAACATGAAAACCATATTTGAGACATAAAAACAAATTAGTGCATAACAATGAACACAACAATGAGATAGATTTTCCTTGGAATTATAGCCATCATCATATTGTTGGGTGTTGGGGGTATTGGTTCACTTAACCCAGTTGACCTGGTTTGATTACTTGGTTTAGCTAGAAAGTTCAACTGAGGCATGGCAGTAATTGAAAGTAAAAATGAATGGGAACTGGAAATAAAGCTGGAACAACACAGGAAGCATGAATAGAAGACAAAAGTAATCTGCACAAGTTCCAGTGTAACAAAGAGAAGTTTTATTTAGGAAGAAAAAGAAAGATTAGAGTACTTCTGAAGAGAATTGAAATTGGGTCCTTCTACATGAAGAATAGAAGGTGAGAGAGATGGAGTCCAAAAGCCTTTAGGGGTATAAATACCCTCACCCTTTGAAATTGGTTACAAATCTTTCATTGGCCTCTCTCCACCTCTAGGTAGTATTGTCCTTTTCTATTGGTCATTTATTGTCTCTGGTCATTGGTTAACTAGGTTACTTCATTCCCACATTCTTAAGGGCCCTCCAGACTTCCTCCTTCAGTAGACCAGGTTTTCTTCCCACCCCCATGAAGCACCTTTCTTAGTGTCCCTTCTCATATATCATAAGAAGTACTTGGGGGAGCCTAAGCAGTGAATACAGATAAGCATTGTTTATTTCACTTCATGAAAGCCTGAGGGTTATTAAAACAAATCTAATATGTAAGTTTCAATTGTTAATTTGAAATTTAACAAATGTGTATGTGCCAGATACTTTGAAATGTTAAAAAAGCTTAACTCATTTATGGTGGAAACTCAAATGGAGTAGGCACTATTATTAGTACTTTATGTGTATTAAGTCATTTGCCTAAGAAGTACCAAAACTTGTGGGTTGCATACCAAGGTTTGTCCCAGATAACCTAGGTCTAAACTATATTGTGATCACTCACAAGTTCCCCAAAGAAAACACTAATTCAGTTTTTCTTAATAATTTTATTGAATCATAATTGTGTACATTGGTGCAATCATAGGGCACAATGTGCTTCATATACAATCAGAAATATTTTGATCGTACTGTTACAGATAGCCTTCATGGCATTTTCTTGATCACTATATAAAGACATTGGTACTCTAC
>CAUYON010065510.1:0-16544 GCA_963573935.1 Arctocebus calabarensis
AGCCTCCCGAGTAGCTGGGACTACAGGCGCCCGCCACAGCGCCCGGCTATTTTTTTGTTTTGCAGTTCGGCCGAGGCCGGGTTTGAACCCGCCACCTTCGGTATATGGGGCCGGCGCCCTACTCGCTGAGCCACAGGAGCCACCCTTAACCAATTCTTTGAGACCAACCAAGGTACCTGTGGCCTTGGTGCTTTTGAATTCTCCCTTTCCCTAAATACTCCTTAACTTTGTTGTCCTTAATCTAAATTATGGCACACAGTTCTGTGATCTTCTTTAATATTTCACGAACACTTTCTCTTCATCTAAATTGTAAGCTGTAAAAGCAGCTCACATACTCTGCAACCAAGTGATTAGCAAGAGGGTACAGGAGAACTTGACTAGAATCTCTTTGCATCTAGACAAGGTCAGAACAATTTCCTGAACTCTGGCTGAAAAGGAACATATTTAATGTTCTAGGAACTGTTAACCTTCAAGGACATATCTGTGGACTTCACCCAGGAGGAGTGGAGGCAGCTGGCCCCTGCCCAGCAGAATCTGTACCGGGAGGTGATGCTGGAGAACTATGGCAACCTGGTCTTAGTGGGTAAGCATAGGTTCCCCTTGAAAATAGGACCTGCCTTTTGGAATAAAATTTTTGTTTCTAAATTGTTTTTCTTGGGCTTTTGGTTCTGCATTAGAGGTTTCTAATTCCTTCTAACACTAAGTCAGAATTGCTGTGGTCTTTCTATTCTGGTCTTCCTACTCTACTATCTTTAGAAGACTTGAGTACCAAAGGAACATTTTTAAATTTTTGGCATGGCTCTTTCACCTCAGCACATACACCTTTTTCTTCCCCATAAGCAGGATACCAGCTTTCCAAACCTGATGTGATTTCCCAGTTGGAGAAAGGAGAAGAACCATGGTTGATGGAGGGACAGGTTTTAGGATATCCAAGTTCAGGTAAGAGCAAGGCGGATGGGGCTTTTGTGATGCTGGCCAGAGAAGTCCCCTCAGACCTTCTCCAAGCAGTGGGGAAGGCTAAAGCCTTTTGGATAGGCCCCGCCAGAAAGCTGGTTCTATTATTTATGTTATTTGTTTCCCACACTTACATTTCCTTAATCTCTCCAGGGTCAGAGGAAAAGAGATGCCTTTCTCGTCAGAGTTAACATTCATTGTCATTTCTTTTGATCTGACCTTCATGTTTTTTTTTTTTTTTTTTATCACTTTCTCTAGTATTCGGAACCTTGCTCTAATCAGTTTCTTTCCCATGTAGATTTAGATGTACAGAAGTCTCTCATTAAATACAATCTACTTCAATGGATTTTCACGTCATTTTATCATTGGTTTCGTTTCCTTTCAATAATTTTATTTTCCAGTTTTTTTCTAAATCTTAATTCTGTGATCCCAGCTATAATTCTGATTCTCTTTTTAACTTGTATAATTTAACTTTTCATGGTAGATAATTTGTGGCTTTTTGAGAAATGACAGAATTCCTTCTTACCAAATAACAATGGCCTTTAACAATCTTCTTCAACATCTATGAACAGTAACAGTGACAGCTATTTGCCAAGCTGGTCTCTGTGAGTCCTACATTAACCCTATCTTAAAAATGAGGAAGAAGGGACAGTGCTTGTGGCTCAGTGGGTAGGGCACTGGCTCCATATACTGAGGGTGGTGGGTTCAGACCCGGCCCCAGCCAAACTGCAACAACAACAAAAAAATGATGAAGAAGGAGGCAGATTAAGAAATGTATACAGTGAAATTAGCTGCTATTTAGTTGGAGTACCAAATATTGTTGTGTATAATGTGTTCTTGTATATAACATGAACTCACATATTTGGCCCAAACTTTCAGGAAAGAAATCTTTTAATTTTTTTTTTTTTTTTTGAGACAGAGTCCTCACTTTGTCTCCTTTGGTACAGTGCTGTAGTGTCACAGCTCACAGCAAGCTCACAATCTTGGGCTTAAGTGATTCTCTTGCCTCAGCCTCCCAAGAAGGTGGGACTATAGGCGCCCACCACAAAGCCAGGCTATTTTTTAGAGATGAGGTCTCACTCTGACTCAGGCTGGTCTTGAACTCCTGAGCTCAGGCAATCCATCCACCTTGGCCTTCTAGAGTGCTAGGATTACAGGCGTGAGCCAGTGCACCTGGCCTATTTTAATTTCTTTTTTTTGTAGAGACAGAGTCGCACTTTATCGCCATTGGTAGAGTGCCATGGTGTCACATAGCTCACAGCAACCTCCAACTCCTGGGCTTAGGCGATTCTCTTGCCTCAGCCTCCCAAGTAGCTGGGACTACAGGCACTTGCCACAACGCCTGGCTATTTTTCTGTTTTACAGTTTGGCCGAGGCCAGGTTTGAACCCACCACCTTCGGTATATGGGACCGGTGCCCTACTCAGTGAACCATAGGCGCCACCCTATTTTAATTTTAATTTTTATTTGTTTATATTTAGGTACTTGTTTTTTGTATTATATAGGAGTTACGGCATTTATTTTTAACATATTATGGTACAAGAAATTTTATAGGACAAATAATTACAAAACACAAGAACAGATACAAGGTACAAGAAATTTGATATACTGGTAACACATTTACAATATCTACTCATCATAGAAGGCTAAGAGTTCTTCATTACTATCAATATCTGAAGTATTGTCATCTTTAATTTCTTCATTACTGGTAACTCCTGAAGAGTCATCTTCCTTATCTGGTAAATTTCATCATCATCAGTTCCATCTATAGAATTGCTGATGCAGCATTTTAAAAATGATTTCAGGGTGGCGCCTGTGGCTCAAAAGAGTAGGGCGCTGGCCCCATATGCCAGAGGTGGCAGGTTCAAACCCAGCCCTGGCCAAAAGCTGCAATAAATAAATAAATAAAATGAAATAAAATAAAATGATTTCATAACCACTTCCTTCTTGATACTATTCCACAACCTTAGGATCTAACTACAAACCTGGGCAATGGATGCTTCCTTGATTCTGCCTGTAGGTGCTAAATCATTACCAGCTGACTGTATCATAAAGTCCACTCTTTCTTCATTAGGGCCTCAAAGGACTTACTTAGCAACATATCAAGAGGTTGCATTTGGCTGGTTAGCCACCAAACACCACAGCAAGTGGTTTTGCTTTTGTTGCAGGCTTGTAAGTTCAACAAAACCAGTTACTGTATTCCAGGGCACTGTTTTGCATATGGATATCATTCTTGCTTTCTAAAGTTACACTTTTAGCACATAAGCATAAAGAAAATAATTGAAAACATTTATTAAGCTATGGAATTTAGTATGTGGGCCACTATGAAAGTTTTATGTGTTATGGTCCATTATTTCACTTCTAAGAAACATGGTCAATAGTGTCCTTTGTGAGTCACCTATGTGAGTTTGGTCTTGCTCAGCTTTTCAGTATTGCTAGAAGGGCTGCCTTTCTTTCCTTTTAGATGGATTTATGTTTCTTGATTTTTGTGTATCTCAAAACTTTTGTAATGACCCATGTACCATGTATAATGCACATCCTTATTTTTCCCTCAGAAATTTCAGCAAAGAAGTACACATTATTTACTGCAAAATATCGATCTTCTAATCATTCTGATTCCACAGTTTGTGTGTTCTTATGACACTATGCTATATGACTGCATTAGATTATACAGACCTTGTCACCTTAGTTCCTTTCCTCCATCAGCTAGTTTAATAATTTTTGTTTCCTCTCTCTCTTACCGCTTTTTCAGTGCTTCTCGTCAATGTATTTTTTTTTTTTTTTTTGAGACAGAGGCTCAAGCTGTCGCCCTGGGTAGAGTGCCGTGGCATTACAGCTCACAACAATCTCAAGCTCTTGGGCCCAAGAGATTCTCTTGCCTTAGCCTCCCAAGTAGCTGGGACCATAGGCACCTGCCACAATGCTCAGCTGTTTTTGGCTGTGGTTGTCATTGTTGTTTGGCAGGCCTGGGCCAGGTTTTAACCCACCAGCTCCAGTGTGTGTGGCTGGTACCCTAGCTGCTGAGCCACAGGCACCAAGCCAGTTTTTCCATTTTTTAGTAGAGATGGGGTCTCACTTTCGCTCAGGCTGGTCTCAAACTCATGAACTCAAGCAATCTACCTGCCTTGGCCTCCCAGAGTGCTAGGATTAGAAATGTGAGTCCCTCAAGTGGGTCGCACCATTCCTGGAAGTACTGCAATATCAGGTTGATGCGTGGAGTGGATGGAGCAAATTCCTATTCCAACTCCCTGCTCCAAAAATCCATTTAATATATTGTCCTCAGATAGAGGGCGTATCAGATATTAAACTGATAAGAACAGATACTACACTTGATCTTAGCCAAAAGGCCAAGAAGTGATTCTTTTTTTTTTTTGAGGCAGAGTCTCACTCTGTGCCCTTGGTAGAGTGCTGTGGCCTCATAGCTTACAGCAACCTCAAACTCTTGGGCTCAAGTCATTCTCTTGCCTCAGCCTCCCAGTAGCTGGGATTATAGGCACCTGCCACAATACTCAGCTATTTTTTTCTATTTTTAGTAGAGAGAGGAGTCTCACTCTTGCTCAGGCTGGTCTTGACTCTTGAGCTCAAGCAATCCACCTGCCTTGGCCTCCCAGAGTAATAGGATTACAAGCATGAGCCACTGTGCCCAGCCTTCAATGTCTTTTTAATGCAGATATATAATTTCTTCCTTTGTTAAGATTGGCTAAACTACTATAACAAATAGACTCCAAAATTTTGCAACAAATTTTGAGCCATAAATTATCTCAAACATAATATGAACTTGCAATATGAACTTATTTTTATTTTAATTTTTAGTTTATATTATTTTTTCCTGTCAATCTCATTGTGATTAATTTTTTTGAAGTTCAGTGAATATGGGTCATTTGTATTTCTGGATTTCTTTCAGGCTTGAAGAATAAAACAGAACTCAAAAGAGTCAACCTTAAAGAAGGCCATCTCATGGGAAGAATTACACCATGGTCTGATGATAGAAAGGTCTCTAAGAGGAAGGACCTTATATTCCACGTTGGGAAGAAGCTCCAAATGTTATAATTTAGAAAGCAAGCAGGAACAACAAGAAATGGCTGAGGGGAAAAGCCTCTTGAGCTGCAAGAAAACTTGCACTCAGGAGAGAGGCCAAGCATCTAATAGATTTGAGAAAGGAATTAATGTGAATTTAAAAGTTAACCCAGGAACAAGTCATTCAAGAAAAAGAGGCCATAAATATGACACATCTGGAAAAAGAAGAAGATACAACTTAGATTTAATTCATCGTTCAAGGAGTTACACAAAAATGAAATCTTCAAGCAGCTCATTCACCTTACTGAACACATGAGAATTCATACTGGAGAGAAACCTTTCAGATGTAAGGAATGTGGAAAAGCCTTTAGCCAAAGTTCATCCCTTATTCCACATCAGAGAATCCATACTGGTGAGAAACCTTATGAATGTAAGGAATGTGGGAAAACCTTCAGACATCCTTCATCCCTTACTCAACATGTTAGAACTCATACTGGGGAAAAGCCCTATGAATGTGGGATATGTGAGAAAGCATTCAGCCAGAGCATTGGACTGATCCAACACCTGAGAACTCATGTTAGAGAGAAACCTTTCATATGTAAAGACTGTGGAAAAGCATTTTTCCAGATTAGACACCTTAGGCAGCATGAGATTATTCATACTGGTGTGAAGCCCTATATTTGCAATGTATGCAGTAAAACCTTCAGCCATAGCACATACCTAACTCAACACCAGAGAACTCATACTGGAGAAAGACCATATAAATGCAGGGAATGTGGGAAAGCCTTTAGCCAGAGAATACACCTTTCTATCCATCAGAGAGTCCATACTGGAGTTAAACCTTATGAATGCAATCATTGTGGAAAAGCTTTTAGGCACGATTCATCCTTTGCTAAACATCAGAGAATTCATACTGGAGAAAAACCTTATGATTGTAATGAATATGGAAAAGCCTTCAGATGTAGTTCATCACTTATTAGACACTGCAAAACACATTTAAGAAATACCTTCAGCAATGATATGTGAAACATACTCAACATCAAAGACTCTATATTGGAGCCAAAGCCTCTAAATCAACTGTTCTCAACCTGTGGGTTGCGACCCCTTTGTAACAAGGAAAATATGTCCTGCATATCAGATATTCACATTATAATTCATAACAGTAGCAAAATTACAGTTATAAAGTAGCAACAAAAATAATTTTATGGTTGAGAGTCACCACAACATGAAGAACTATATTAAAGGGCTGCGGCATTAGGAAGCACTAGGAAGGTTGAGAACCACTGCTCTAAATCATCGGTTCTCGACTTTTGGATTTCAAAAACCAATAATTAAAAAAAAATTGGTAAACATATTAATTTTGCCATATTAAAAACCAATCACCTGCTATTAGCACTGTTTCAGAAAATAATGGGTGTTTTATGATTTTAAGATGGAGGAGAGGCTCAGCACCTGTAACTCAAGCAGCTAAAGCACCAGCCACATACACCAGAGATGGCAGGTTCAAATCCAACCTGGGCCTGCCAAACAACAATGATGACTACAACCCCCCCCCCAAAAAAAAATAGATGGGTGTTGTAGCAGGTGCCTGTAGTCCCAGCTACTCGGGAGGCTGAGGCAAGAGAATTGCTTTAGGCCAGGAGTTGGAAGTTGCTGTGAGCTGTGATATTACAGCACTCTACCCAGGGTGATAGCTTGAGGCTCTGTCTCAAAAAAAAAAAAAAAAGAAGCCTGTAGTCCCAGCTACTCAGGAGGCTGAGGCAAGAGAATCGCCTAAGCCCAGGAGTTGGAAGTTGCTGTGACCTGTGACTCCACGGCTCTCTACCAAGGGTGATAAAGTGAAGACTCTATCTCTACAAAAGGAAAAAAAAAAGATGTAGGAGAGATATATGTAATCATTATGAAGAACATAATGTTAAGTATGTTGAATTAAATCAGTTTTAATTCAGGAAATTCCTATAATTTGTCTTTACTTTTCCAATTTCGTTATGGGCCAGTAAAAATTTCATGGCAGGTCAATGATCTGGTGATTGGCTTTTGAGAATCATTGTTTCAAATATCCCATTAATGATTCAGAAAATATACCACAACATTTATATAAACCTATAAAAGTCTATAGCCCTTTATAAGGCTAGACGAGGTATAAATTGGACTGTTATGCTGGGCATGGTGGTACATGCCTGTAGTCCTTGCTACTCAGGAGGCTGAGGCAGGAGAATCGCTTGAGCCCAGGAGTTTGAGGCTTGCCTAAACAACATAGTGGAGTAGTGTCTAAACAGAAAAAGAGCTAATTGTCTCATTTCTAGAAGAAAATAATGTTAAAGTGAGTTTTCTAGAATTGATAGATAATTTACTATACATGAGATACTTATTTAAATTTTCTGGTTTCCTACAGAATCAGAATTGGCAACCTTTTTCTGTGAAAGGCCAGATAGAAAATATGTTAGGTGTTGTGAGCTGGATGGTCTGTCACAAGTACTCTTTTAGTACAAAAGCAGCCAGAGACAATACATAAACTCAGATATCTGAACTTTGGCACTGTTGGTATTTGTCTATCCTCATAAGATACCAATGCTAGACACCAGTAGCTGCCTCTTCCCCTAATTTTGACACCCAAAAATGTCTCCAGACATTGCCATATGTATCTTGGAGAGAAAAATTATCCCTGGTTGAGAACCACTGACAAAAAGGAATGGGTGTAATAGTGTTCCACTAAATGTCACTGAAAAAATAGGTATTGGGACCAGGTGCAATGACTCATCCCTATAATCCCAGCACTTTGGGAGGCTTTGAGGGGAGAATCACTTGAGGCCAGAAGTTCTAGAGCAGCCTAGGCAACAGAGTGAGATCCTGACTCTTTACATATTTATTTATTTATTCTATTTTATTTTTATTTTGTTTTGAGAGAGAGTCTCACTGTGTCACCCTCAGTAGAATGCTGTGGCATCACAGCTCACAGCAACCTCAAACTCTTTGGCTTGGCTTGGCACCCATAGCACATGCACCGAGGCTGGTGACTTTGAGCCTGGCCCAGCCAACTAAACAACAATGACAACTGCAATAAGAAAAAGCCAGCATTGTGGTGGGTGCCTGTAGTCCCAGCTACTTGGGAGGCAAGAGAATCCCTTAAGTTTAAGAGTTGGAGGTTGCTGTGAATTGTAACTCCATGGCACTCTACCCAGGGCAACATAGTGAGACTCTCTCAAAACAAAAAACTCTTGGGTTTAATTGATTCTCTTGCCTCAGCCTCCCAAGTAGCTGGGACTATGGGCACCTGACACAATGCCTGGCTATTTTTTTTTTTTTTTTTTTTGAGACAGAGCCTCAAGTTGTCACCCTGGGTAGAGTGCCATGGCATCACACTCACAGCAACCTCCAACTCCTGGGCTCAAGCGAGTTTCCTGCCTCAACCTCCCAAGTAGCTGGGACCACAGGCACCCGCCACAACGCCCGGCCATTTTTTGGTTGCAGCCGTCATTGTTGTTTGGCGGGTCCGGGCTGGATTCAAACCCACCAGCGCAGGTGTACATGGCTGGCGCCTTAGCCCGTTGAGCCACAGGCGCCGAGCCAATGCCTGACTATTTTGTTGTTGTTGTTGTAGTTGTTGTTTGGCCGGCCCAGACTGGGTTAGAACCCACCCGCCCTGGTGTATGTGGCTGGTGCCCTGGCTGCTGAGCAACAGGCACCGAGCCCTGTCTCTTTAAAAAGTAAAAAAAAAAGGCTCAGCGCCAGCCATGAACACCTCAGCTGGTGGGTTTGAATCCAGCCCAGGCCTGCCAAACAACAATGATGGCTGTAACCAAAAAAATGGCCGGGCGTTGTGGCAGGCGCCTGTGGTCCCAGCTATTTGAGAGGCAGAGTCAGGACACTCACTTGAGCCCAGGAATTGGAGGTTGATGTGAGCTGTGATGTCACAACACTCTATCCAGGGCAACAGCTTGAGGCGCTGTCTCAAAAAAAAAAAAAAAAATTAGCCCCCTGTGGAAGGGACTGTGTTCATTCATTTCCTGGCCAAGGAACCCATACACCTGTATATACCCCGAGACTAAAAGCCTAAAGGGGGAGACGGGGAAAGACCGGGAGAGAAACGGAGAGAGCTTTTCTCTCCCCACTTGAGTTCTCTCTCTCTTCCAGGAGCTTTAGTGTTTTCTGTATTCTTTTCTGTAAATAAATTGTCCTACCACTGGGGGAAAAAAAAATTAACCAGGCATGATGGCACACATCTGTATTCCCAGGTACTCGGGTGGCAGGATATCTTGAGCTTATGTGTTCAAGGGTACAGTGTGGTATAATTGCACCACTGCACTCTAGCCTGGGTGATGGAGCAAGACCCTATGTCTTAACAACAACAAAATGGTGTTAGCTCGGCACCTGTGGCTCAACGGGCTAAGGCGCCAGCCACGTACACCTGAGCTGGCAGGTTCAAATCCAGCCCAGGCCCACCAAACAACAATGACGGCTGCAACCAAAAACTGGCCGAGCGTTGTGGCGGGCACCTGTAGTCCCAGCTACTTGGGAGGTGGAGGCAGGAGACTCACTTGAGCCCAGGATTGGAGGTTGCTGTGAGCTGTGATGCCACACCACTCTATCAAGGGTGACAGCTTGAGGCTCTGTCTCAAAAAAAAAAATATGGTGTTGGGTTGCATTTTTCCCAAGGGTTGTATTTTCTACCCCATCCTCCTCCACAGAGTATGTAAAATGATTAGAAATGGCAATAGACTATCATTTAATGTCAAGTTAATATGTTTGTGTATCTGCCATACATTTCACTCTCCTAGTAATTCCTTTAGTATTCAATAATTTTTTTAAATCACATTTTTTCTTCTTCTTCTTCTTTTTTTTTTTGAGAGTGCTTGGCATCACAACTCACAGCAACCTCCAACTCTTGGGCTTAAGCAATTCCCTTGCCTCAGTCTCCCTCTCAGCTGGGACTATAGGTGCCTGCCACAATGCCTAACAATTTTCTTGTTGCAGTTGTGATTGTTGTTTAGCAGGCCTGGGCCAGGTTTGAACTCACTAGCCTGGGTGTATGTGGCTGATGCCGTAACCACTGTGTTACAGGTGCCAAGCCTATGCAGTCTTTCTTAAGGAGGAATAGGAGAACATGCTCCATCAAACAGGGGAGTAATACAAAGAAAAAAAGAGGCACATCATGTAGGTAACATGGCTCCAAGAGGAAGACAGACTCAACTTCTATATTCATAAAGTGGGATAATTAATACCTAGATTCTGGCATTCATATAGAAAAATGTTCTTTGGCTATGCATTCATCTTAATTTTCTTTCTTTTCTTTTTTTTTTTTTTTTGAGACAGAGCCTCAAGCTGTTACCCTGGGTAGAGTGCTGTGGCATCACAGCTCACAGCAACCTCCAACTCCTGGGCTCAAGCGAGTCTCCTGCCTCTGCCTCCCAAGTATCTGGGACTACAGGTGCCTGCCACAACCCAGGCCATATTTTGGTTCCATCCGTCATTGTTGTTTGGCGGGCCCAGGCTGGATTCGAACCCGCCAGCTCAGGTGTACGTGGCTGGCGCCTTTGCCGCTGGAGCTACAGGCGCCAAGCCAGTTTTCTTTCTGTTTTTTGTGTGTCATTCCACTATTTTGTGTATTTAACTCATCACTCTATATAGAATTTATTTTTGTTAATGGTATTGTAACTGACAAGTTTATTTCCTATATTTTGACTTTGTGCTTTTACATCCAATGCAATTGAAGACCTAAACATTTCTGCTTTCAAATTTTCTGGTCAACTATCCAAATGCCCCTCATTGTATGTCATCCGTTCTCAATTGTATATGCAAAACACACTCTGTATATATCTACACATATGATCTTATTGGAACTACATCATCCTTATGAAATGAGTACAATTATTTCACCCATTTTGTGAATGAAGACACCAAAGATCTAAGATGATAAATGATATGCCCAAGATTACACAGCTAAGCAATCAAAGAGCTGTATGGGAACTATGGTCTTATACACTGGTGTAGTGAGATTGGAGGCTGGGCTATGTGTGACATTCATCTGTGTCTTTACATTCTCCAATGAAATGGAGAATGAAATGTTTTTTTGTTTTGTTTTGTTTTTTCAGATAGTCTCACTTTGTTGCCTTTATTTAACATATTTCAGAACATAGGTTCCTCTATTTACCTTTACTTTTCTATAAAAGTTTCTCAACTGTGGGCAGCGCCTATGGCTCAGTGGGCAGGACACCAGCCCCATATACCGAGGGTGGCGGGTTCAAACTTGGCACCGGCCGAACTCCAACAAAAAAAATAGCCAGGCATTGTGGTGGGTGCCTGTAGTCCCAGCTACTTGGGAGGTTGAGGCAAGAGAATCACCTAAGCCCAGGAATTGGAGGTTGCTATGAGCTGTGACACTAGGGCACTCTACCAAGGGTGATAAAGTGAAACTCTGTCTCTACAAAAAAAAAAAAAAAAGTTTCTCAATTGTATCTATATTTTTGTAACAGTTTCTCAATTGTATCTATTATAGACTGAATGTCTGTGTCCACCCCATTCATATGCTAAAGCCTTAACCCCTAATAAAATGATATTTGGAGATGCGGCCTTTGAAGGAGGTAAATAAGGTTAGGTAATATCATAAAGATTAGGCCATCAAGATGGGATTAGCGTACTTCTCAGAGGAGACCCTGGACACCTTGCTCTTTCTCTCTCCCTTCATCTTCACCCTCCTACCCCCCCAGGTCTCATGTGGGCACAAAGAAGAGGTCATGTGAGCACACAGCAAGATCCTGTCTGTCTATAAGTCGAGGGAAGAGGCTTCAGAATGAAACCCACCTTGCAGGACCTTGATCTTGAACTTTCCAGCCTTGAGAACTATGAGAAATTTCTGTGATTTAAGCCACTCCATCTATAGTATTTTGTTATGGCACCCTAAGCAGAAGAATGCAATATCATGCCTATTTAAATGTCTGGATAAACTTTAGGATTCCACACTATTTCTCCCAACTCCATTGATTTCTTTTTTCTTTCTCTTTCCCCTTCCCTCCGCATACATCTCTCATTTAAATTTTCTAAAAATATTAAAAATGTAATACTTATTCATAGGTAGAGTTTGAGGGTGGGGAACAAAACCTGGACAATTCACACAATAGTGTATAACTGAGATAATTTCCTAGTATCCTTTATTACAGGGACAAAATATTGGATTACTTTTGTTATTTTGAGTCCTCTTGCTTGTGTGTGCCTTTACATAACTGAGCTCCTGGTTTAGATACTTTTGGAATTGGAATTGTTTTTCATTCAATATAATTGTCCTTATATCTTAAGCATTCACAGCAGAGTGGCAAAGAGTTTGAGCTCAGGAATTATAAAAACCTATGTTCAAAGAAAAAAAAAAACACCCTATGTTCAAAGGAGGCTGGGCATAGTGGCTCACACCTGTAATCCTAGCACTTTGGGAAGCCGAGGTGGGTGGATTGCTTGAGCTTCAGAGTTTAGAGACCAGCCTGAGCAAGAGAGAGACTCAATGTCTAAAAATAGCTGGACATTGAAGCATGAGTCTGTAATCCCAGTTACTGGGGAGAATGAGGCAAGGGGATTGCTTGAGCCCAAGAGTTTGAGGTTGCCATGAGCTGTGTGTGACATCACAGCACTCTACCCAGGGTGACAAAGTGAGACTGTCTCAACAAACAAACAAAAACCTATGTTCTTTAATTCCCTGGCTTGGTGATCTTAGTCAAATTGCTTAATTTTTCTTAGTCTTATTTTTCCATCTGCAATGAGGAATAAGCATTACTACAGTTTGTTATGCCAGGCATACATAACCACCCAAACATAAAAACTATTACTATTGTATTTTGTGGTTTTTTTTTACTTATGTAAAAGTAAATGTGTCCGCTTATGAAAATATAGAGATGTATACAGCTCGGTGCCTGTGGCTCAATGGGATAAGGCGCCAGCCATGTACACCTGAGCTGGCAGGTTCGAATCCAGCCCAGGCCCACCAAACAATGACGGCTGCAACCAAAAAATAGCCAGGCATTGTGGTGGGCGCCTGTAGTCCCAGCTACTTGGGAGGCAGAAACAGGAGACTCGCTTGAGCCCAGGAATTGGAGGTTGCTGTGAGCTGTGATGCCACAGCACTCTATCCAGGGTGATGGCTTGAGGCTCTGTCTCAAAAAAAGAAAAAAAATATATAGAGATGTATAAAGTTTGGAGAAAATCCCAGGACCGTACAAATAAACCATCCCCAAACTGAGAGCGAGCTGAGAGACCAAAGAATGACTCAGGGAAGTCCAGCTGGTGAGTTAGATGAGTTTAATAGAGCTTACTTACTAGGGAACTTGTTCCTGGATAACATAGAATTTTTTTTTTCTTTTTCTTTTTGAGATACAGTCTCACTTGGTTTCCGTCAGTAGAGTGTCATGGCATCATAGCCCAGATTCTTGGGCTCAAGTGATTCTCTCGTCTCAGCCTCCCAAGTAGCTGGGACTAAAGCACCCAACATAATGCCTGGCTATTTTTAGAGACGTGGTCTCTGGCTCAGGCTGATCTCAAACCTGTGAGTCCAGGCTGTCCACCCACCTCGGCCTCACAGAGTGCTAGGATTATAGGAGTGAGCCACAGCACCTGGCTGGTGGCACAGGAATTTCTCCACAGGAGCTTCTTGTTTGCAAAATCCACCTCTGCCTACCCTGTGATGGTGTTTTTTTGTTTTTGTTTTTTTAGAGACAGAGTCTCACTTTATCGCCCTCAGTAGAGTCCTATGGTGTCACAGCTCACAGCAACCTCCAACTCCTGGGCTTAGGCCATTCTCTTGCCTCGGCCTCCCAAGTAGCAGGGACCACAGGTGCCCACCACAGTGCCTGGCTATTTTTTGTTGCTGTTTGGCCAGGCCCTGTTTGAACCCACCACCAGACGCCCTACTAACTGAGCCACAGGTGCTGCCCCCTGCAGCGGTGTTTTAAATGCCTCCCCAGTGAGTAATGCCGAGCTTTTACATTGTATCATTGTTCATGCACAGTGAAACAAATCACACAGGCAGTACCAGCCTCATACAACCCATATTATGTTAATGTTGTTATAATCCTCCACTAGGTTGGAGTTTTAGTATTATAATCAGGTAAAGGGCACTGTGGGACAGATAAAGTGGTTTCTGGGCTGGTCTGTGCTGGCCACTTCAAGACAAGAAGAAAGTGCTGGGCACTTTCGTTCATACCAGACTCAGTGGTTATCTTGGTTCTTCTTTAGTCTATTTTGTAACAATTTTGTTAGCACCCCACGATAGCACAGTTTCTGAATTTTCAGAATTTTCCTCTCAATAAAGAAAATACTCATGCCAGAACATAGATAGTACCAATGTTGAAATTTTGATGCAAAAAGATAAACGCTGTATAATTCCACTTATATGAGGTGTCTAACGTAGTCAAATTCATTGAAACAGAATGTAAGTTTCAATGTAAGTGGCTAAGGGGAGAGGAAAAAATAGAGTTGTTTAATGGGTATAGGGATTCATATTTGCAAAATGAAATTCTGGAGATCCATGTCACAATAATGTAAATATACTTAACACTATGGAACTGCATGATTAAAAATGATTATCACGGCTCGGTGCCTGTGTCTCAACAGGCTAAGGCACCAGCCACGTACACCTGAGCTGGCAAGTTCGACTCCAGCCCGGGCCCACTGAACATCAATGACGGCTGCAACCAAAAAATGGCTGGGTGTTGTGGTAGGCGCCTGTAGTCCCAGTTACTTGGGAGGCAGAGGCAAGAGACTCGCTTGAGCCCAGGAATTGGAGGTTCCTATGAGCTGTGATGCCACAGCACTCTCTCCAGGGTGACAGCTTGGCTCTGTCTCAAAAAAAAAAAAAAAATGATTATCACGCTATTTTTTTATCACAATAAAAAATTTGTAGTTATATTCATTTCCAACAGACATATTCTATTACCCTGTTTTGAAAAAAGTATATGTTAGAGGGCAAGATAAGGACCACCTACTCAAATTAGAATTTCAAAAAGGAGTCTTTTATTAACTGCGGGGCTGTCTCAGCAAAGTCTAAAGCAGACTAAGTGAGAGAGCATTGAGGGGTCTGAAGTTGGCAAGAGAAGCAAAAAGCGAGCACGGGGTCACAATGACCCCTTTTACAGAAGTGAACCTTGCAATTTAGCAGATTAGCAGATAGCAACATAAAGGTCAGATAAAGCAGATCTGGCAATTGGCAAATAAGTAAAACAATTTGTCACAGCACTTAGCTTGTTAACCCTCATCGTAACAGTACTTGGCTCATTAGTTCTTATCTTGTGCTGTTTTGGCCCGATCCAGAACAATCTAAGAGTAATGGTACTTGGCATCATTTCATTTGTCTCTTTTCCCCTTCCTCTAACCCAGGGGCTGGTGTGAGGTTGCTGGCATCTATCTTATGGGGGTGATGAGGCAGCTGGCACCCATCTCATATATATATGTATTTTTTTTTGAGACACAATCTCAAGCTGTCACCCTGGGTAGAGTGCTGTGGCATTACAGCTCACAGCAACCTCAAACTCTTGGGCTTAAGTGATTTTCTTGCCTCAGCCTCCCAAGTAGCTGGGACTACTGGCGCCCACCACAACGCCTAGCTATTATTTGGTTGTAGTTGTCATTGTTGTTTGGCAGCCCCAGGCTGGGTTCAAACCTGCAAGCTCTGGTAAATGTGACTGGCACCCTACCTACTGAGCTACAGTCACAGAGCCCACATGGTCATTTTTTTTTTAGACAGAGTCTCACAATGTTGCCCAGGTGGAGTGCTGTGCTGTCACAGCTCACAGCAACCTCAAACTCTTGGGCTGAAGTGATTCTCTTGCCTCAGCCTCTGAAGTAGCTGGGACTACAGGTGCCTGCCACAATGCCTGGCTATTTTTTGGTTGTAGTTGTCATTGTTTGGCAGGTCTGGGCTGGATTTGAACCCACCAGCTCTGGTATATGTGGCTGGCATCCTGGCCACTCAGCTCCAGGTGCCGACCCCACATCCTCATTTTCTAACCAGCTTTTAGTCATACTCTTGCAAAGCCGAGTATGTATGTTGCTAAACATTTGTATTTCCAGGCACAAAATCTCTCTTCATTTTAAAGGATTTTTTTGGGGGGGGGCGAGTGAGGGGGCCAGGCACCGTGGCTCACATCTGTAATCCCAGCACTCTGGGAGGCCGAGGCTGGCAGATTGCTTGAGTTCATGAGTTGGAGACCAGTCTGAGCTAGAGCAAGACCCCACCTCTAAAAATACCAGGGCATTGTGGCGAGCACCTGTAATCCCCTAGCTACTGGGGAGGCTGAGGCAAGACAATCACTTGAGCCCAGAAGTCTGAGGTTCCTGTGAGCTATGATGCCACAGCACTCTACCAAGGGCCACAAAGTAAGACTCCGGCTCAAATAAATAAATAACTTCCCTCAGGATGCTCTCTGCTTTACAGAATTCCCTCAAAATAATAGGCAGAGGGGGAGGAGCCAAGATGGCGGTCTGTAGCCAGCTTTCTGCAGACACTCCTGTCCAGAAGGAGAGTTAAAGGACAGAAATTTAGCAAGAAAGCCAACGGTTTGGAGCTGAGCCAAGAGACAAGGTCGAGGAACGCAC
>CAUYON010065511.1:0-15658 GCA_963573935.1 Arctocebus calabarensis
ATATAGTGATCAAGAAAATGCCATGAAGGCTAACTGTAACAGTACGATCAAAACATTTCTGAATGTATATGAATCGTGCCCTATGATTGCACCAATGTACAGAATTATGATTCAATAAAATTATAAAAAAAAAAAACAAAATATTGGCAAACATATAAGAATATTTGGATAGACTATCAAATATATTATTTAGAGGAAAATGAAATTACTATACTATTATTTTCATTGAGCTTTAAGAAATTCAGTTTCAATTTCCTGGACCTCAGAGAAATGAAAGAATGAAAGAATACACACTTGGAAACCCAAATAAACCATGTAAGTGTTGGGTGCATTCTAGAGTGCCAAAATGAAGCCTATTAGCTACAAAGTGCAATGGAATAGTGACCTGTTCACAAGTTGAAAGCAACCACAATATCCATGTCAAATGCTTTGTATAATTTACTGTGACTTCATTGTATTGGTATTAATCAGCAAACCCAGCAGAGCACATTTAGACTACAATTCTGGCTAATCTAAATTCTGCTGCCTAAGTTGAAAGAGCTTAACAAACAACAAAGAAAATCTGCAAGAATCAGTTCAACACCGTAACTTCCATATTGTTGGCCCCAAAAGCACTACTCAGAATTCCAAGGTGTCTTCCAAAGGTAGACACAAAGTGATGAGAAGCACTTTGGATTGGTCAGAGCATACAGAGCAGATAATGTACTTACAATTCTATATAGCTGGGGAAAGTAGAATATACAAGAAAAATATAGCCACAAAGAAAGCCTGATGTTTCAATTAGGCCAAGAGTATCCTAAAATCAGTAACACAGAAAGAATGATAATGTTCTGGGGCAATCTAAGCATACATTAAATGCTTAAATATTTTAAGGGAAACTGTGAGTCATTAGACGAAACAAATTGAATTGTTTTTCTCTGTGTCCTTGTTATTTTGGAGGCCACTGGATATTAAGAACCTCTGTCTAGGATGGGTAGTATTCCCTATGGAGGTAGTAAAATAACTTGTTTGTGCACTCAGATATGCTAAGTTTATTATTATTATCATTATTATTTTTTGAAACAGAGTCTCTCTTTGTCACCCTTGGTAGAGTGCTACGGTGTCATAGCTCACAGCAACCTCCAACTCTTAGACTTCAATGATTCTCTTGCCTCGGCCTCCCAAGTAGCTGGGACTACAGGCACCTGCCACAATGCCTGGCTATTTTGTTGTTGTTGTTGTTGCTGTTGTCGTTGTTTAGCTGGCCTGGGCCAGGTTCGAACCCGCCACCCTCGATGTGTGGGGCTGGTGCCATAACCACTGTGCTATGGGCGCCGAGCCCTAAGTTATTTTGAATAATGGTAACTTAAAAGTTTTTTGAAATAATTTCGGTATAGATTTGTTTATATCTGGATTTCTATCTGGATTTCTGGTTCAAACCCACAGAACCCCTTGTTTGACTGGAGGACATAGAAGAGTCTGTCTGTTAGAAGGCCACGTGGGCAGGTTCACCGGCAGGATCGGACAGAGAGCCACGTGGACAGGTTCACCGGAAGGATGGGTCTCCCCAGTCAGTGTCAAACCTTCCTGCCACTAGCCTCTGTCCTTTGCAGGGAGAAGCTGCTCTCTGGATTTTCACCTACTGAGAACTTGCTTGGTCCTGATCAATTCTGATAAGCTGAAGCATACTACCTATTAAATCCCAAAGGCCTGAAGTTTCTTAGATGTTTTTCCAAAAATCAACAAAAATTCTTTCTTGAATTTTTACTGGGAGAATATGGAGAGGGATGAGGATCACTTCTTGGCATTCTCATTTCTTTTTTGAAAATAAATATTTTTCTGAACTAACTTTAGCACTTCCACCACGTTTTTTGTGGAGGTTATTATATGAATAGGAACGGAAGATTCTGCAAAAATATTTTTAAAGTGAGAAAAGAAAAGATCTAAAAGAAAGAGTTTGTGACCTTCTCAAACGAAGATTACCTTTTTTGCTTCTGTTGAAGTCCCATGTTGATTTATCAATAATAGATCTGATATTGCCACTAACTGCACAATGCACACCAGTACCCAGATCACACATAAATTCCGCAGACTTCTGCTCCCTTGTGCTTGGAAACAAATAAACGAGGCAATGGTGAATACGTGTCACAAGCTACTGGACTGCTATCTAATGGCACATTGAAAGACATGACTGTAGGTAATTATCACTTATCTGGTATTTAATCTCCAGAATACCTGAGTCTCCAAAATGGTTCCACAATAAAAGGCATCCAGAAAAAAGTACATGCTTTAGTCGGAAGTCACTAAGTGCATCAAAGAGCAGGTTAGCCACAGGTGGTGCCTGATGGACTGTCAAGATTGGCTGGATCAGTTATGGAAAAGGAAAGTGCTATTTTAATTGCCCTGCTGCACATGTACAAGCTCGATGCTTCCATCCTAGTGTTGACAGGCCTGGGGAGGAGACAGCGGGCAAGAAAGGAGAACTCCACAGAGATGAAGCCTAAAGATAATGCAGAGTGGGATCAGAGCCGATTAAAAGTGGTGTTAGTGGCAGTCGTCATCAGAAATTAAAAGCAACAATGGAGTTTGATGGAGGCCTTTGAGAAAAGGAGAGATGTATCAGAAAGCCCTGAGCTTGTGACAGATGAAAAATAAAGAGACTATGAGAAACCCAGGTAGCCTGGAATATGCCAAACAGAAGTCCCGAGATGGCGAAGGAGGAGTCATTTAACCAACAAACTCTCCTAAATCTCTACATTTTCAGGAACTGAGAATGCAAAAGTGAATAATTCGTGCCCCTATTCCAAGAGGAGATAAATTAAAGCCATTACATCCCAGGGACCCCCTCTCCTATATCTGCATCTTGCTCATCCAAAGTTTACAATAGCAGCGCCAGGCAAGCTACATTTTGGAAAGGTCTTTAAGAAAAAAAAAAAAATCCAAAAGCACCCAGTCCCTAAACTGTTAACCATGTATAACAGAATGATGCATTTGCTACAGACACTGGGTGGTTATGTTCTTCTCTATCGGGTAATAATAAAAGCATGAGAACTTCCAGGTGTGATGATCAACTCGCACTCACTTGTTTAAGTAGCTAGAATGTTCTCGATGCAGAATCTTAGAGGATATAAAAGACAAAGCCAAAAAACAAAAATAAGCAAACGCACTAAAACCTATGTGTAAAAAGAAGACATGGTTCCTTCTAAGTCAGACAGTTGTGCTCCATGGGTTGCTAGGGACACTGTAAGTCCATGCAGTTTTAACCTCTGCATTCTATTTTTAATGTGTTAGTTATGTTGCATCTGTATTGGGGTTAGCACCAGCAGACATCAGACACACAGACACCTGACTGCAGGATTCTGAGCAAATCATTCCCATTTGTTTAACATCAAAAGTGGTGAAACATTTATTTAAAAAGATTGGTGGAGTTATACCTGCAAAGGTAGAACTCATTGTTTCTTACATATTACAACCACATGTTGAGACAATACACTTCAATAAAAAATTACCTTCAAACATACTTCATATCTGGAGGATTTGCTTTATCCCTCAGTGCTCCTGGAGAGAGGGCCCACCGAGCACACGTTCCTCCGTGAAACTTAATTTTCTTTGAACTCTGCAGTGACCCCGAGTTTGACAGCATTCCAAATTCAGTCTACTTTGCCCACACGAGGTATTGCCGCTAAGCAAACCTCTGTTCCCCAAACCTCATAAACCATGTGAGCTGCTCATTTTAGGCCTGAGGGAGTAAATGGAAAAGAGCTGGCCTGTCACACTGTTTTAGACTATTTGCCACAGAAATTCAGGATTGGTTCTATATTGATTGAACTAGTTATGGTGCTGACTGCCTATATCAAATATAGACATGAGGGCTGTCCAGAAAGTGTCCAGCCCTGCACTGTGACAGACATGGCTGGATACTTTCTGGACATGTCTCTACATATGATACATATAGGATATACACAAAATATGTACATGTGTATATATATATACACACACATATATCTATCCCATTATTTTTGTGACCTTTTACCAAGTAGTCCTTTTACTTTAGCTCTTGATGACATGATTTATGTAATATACTTGAGGTGAGTTTTAGAAGGAAGACCCAGTGGAGGAAACTGATTCAGTGCCCTTAGAGTATAAAGCACTTTCCTGGAGATTTCCATGTATTATATAATTCATTTATTCCACCACTACTGTACTAAGTACTACTGTGTACTAAGTACTCAAGACTCAGTATGGAACAAAACTGAGATAGTCTCTGTTCTTATGAAGCTTATCATTGACATGACACCAATTAAAGTGTCAGCCTGATCCATAACTGATATGGTTTTGGGTTGAGTTGGAGATCTAATACTGCGTCTACTGACTAGCTGTGTGACCTTCAGTTTGCTGATGCCTCAGTTACCTCACCTGTTAATTTGAGGTTGCTATCAGAAATAAATGAGGGCAAAGAGCACATTTAAAAGGACTTGCACAGTGCCTGGTGCAACTGGGAGTTCTCTCCAAGTCTTTCTCACATTGGTACCTAGAGGAATTCATCATTGATTCATAAATATGAGCAGCTGTCTTTGCCCTTGTAGCAGTTACAGCCACCAGGGTTCAACAGGGAAATGTGCCCCTGGAGTTCCAAGGAGATACGAAACAGAGGTCACCCTTTTTAGTGCATAGCTAGAAACAAATTTCATTTGTTGGCTCATAAATACAGAATGAAGAAACAGGCAGTTGTTAAAAAAAAAAAACAATAATCAAAGTGAAAGTGAAAATAATATTCAGTTATTCAGCAAATAGATGTTGAGAGCCTCTTCTATACCAGCCTCTGAATACAAAAATAGTATCTGCCTCATCACGTGCTACAATGATTAAAGAGTTACAGCAGGAATGACGAACTGTTAAGTACTCAGGAACTACTTGTGGTTCTTATTTTGTGGAGGATATGTTTTTAGAATGGCCACAGAGGTACTGTTTATCACCTACAGAAATCTCTAAAAGTATTTGACTTTTAATGCCAATCTCTCTCTTCCTATGACACAGACCAATTGAAATAAACTATAATTACATGATTGTAAATAGGCCACATCTAAAAGTTCTCAATGGACTTGCTAGGATGTTTAAAAGAAATGTTTTGTCTTACCAAAATATGCCTTATCTCACTGAAAAGAACTCTAAAATGCTCCAAGAGCTTTTAAAAGAGAAAATGTTTCTATTACAAATAGAAATTGTAAAACAAATTATCGATCTTACGTGTTTTTCTTCAGATTCTTTAACTTGTAGTATGCAAATTGGAGAGCATGATTATATCCATGTTGATGTAGAAGATGGCTATAAAACCTGGTATATAAGGCTGGAGAGTGATGCATGTAAAATATAAAGCTGCCATTATCCGATACCAACAACTTGGTATATGAAGGCGCTAACATCATTGACATAAGTAAGTACATGAACAAAGTATTCTAAAAGCTTACAAATGTTTCACTTTAATTTTTTCCATTTTAACACTGCTCTATTAATGTCTCTGCCTGTAGCCACTGCCTACATTTGTAATGATTACTTTTATTGTGGACCATGTGTCAGCATCTGTGGATTACTGTTCACCGTTAGGATAGATATTCCCTAATGACAACATTTTATGTTCAGCTACCCTGAGGCAAAAAATATATATATTAAAACTAGAAAAAGATAAGAAATTAAAACTGGAAGCAGATTTGAAAACAGACTCTATTCTACTTTAAGCGAGTTGTCACATGAAGAAAGTTGTCAGACAAAAGACAGAACACTCATGCAATATTTAGAATATCCTTACACTAAAAAATTATTTATTATTTATCTCATATCCAATTTTAAGTGTATGTCTTGTATTTGTGACCCTACACAAGAAGTCCTCCATGTACACATAACTCAGAACCTTTACTCTCTTATAGATAAATCTTGAGAAAGGTTCACCTAAATAGGCAATTGGATAGTCAGGTAGTAGCCTGTGAAATTTGTCAGGTCCCTACTTATCCAGCAAAGCAGAAAAGCCCACAGAGCTTCATCCACTTTTCCACTACTGTAGACTTTGTAGAGCTGATCAGAAAGCCACAGTGGACAAACACTCAGCACATAGACATTAATGAGCCAACTCAATAACAGATACAAACAAAACTCATGATGTGCAGGACTATAACATCTCATTCACTTCCAGTTGAGGGTCTAGGGCTGGTTTTACCTGAATTCATTCACAACAAGTGGCAAACACATAGAAGACCTAAAAGAAACTCAATGGCAACCTTGAAACATTAATCTGCCTATTCTCTGTGCCTATCATTTCTATGGAAATTCATATATATGTCCTAAGCATATGCTTACGTTTTCTTGGCCTCATAACAGGGGCCGATACTAAGTCAGATAATTAGAGAGATTAAATACATCACTAAAACATCAATAAGACTAGAGGTTCAAAATCTTTATCAGTCATTAGATTTTAACCCATCATCTTTTAAAATTTCACTTCAATTAAATTGCCAATATATATACTAGCATAAATGGAGAAATAAATGTGAAAATCTATTTGACTCCCAATCAATGACATCCTTTGTGTAGAATACTAAAAATCACATTGGTACCTAGGGGCAAAAAACCTGAAGACCTGGCTTTCACTCGTGGGACATTGGACTCAGCCTGTCAGATCTCAGTTTCTACATCCATATAGTAAGATTGGTTTGATTTTCTTTTAACCAAAAGTGTTTATTGCAGATATTTAACCAATGTTTCAATTGGGTGGCCTCAGTGGAGCTAGATGATGATGACTTGGAACTAGATGATGATGACTACAAAGGTCTTTACAAAAGTTTTGAGATAGACTGTGTTGTGGTCCACTATTCCATTTTCAAGAAATGAGGTTGGCAGTGGTGTCCTTTCTGACTCACTGCATAAGTTGTTCAACTTATCAATGCTGCTGGAAGCACCTGTGCAGCCCTCAGCTGCTGTCAGCTATGGAGCTGGGAAGAGAGCACTTTCCTGTGATGGTTTTCTATGATTCTAAAAGTAGGATAAACAAGTCTCAAAGCTGTTGAGCATTTGCAATAGACTTTTGGGAACCTTACTCATCCCTGTGCAATGTTTTGGTGGTTTTAAGAATTTCGAAGAGGCTGAATAAGACAAGGAGAGGATAGTGTGTCCAGCTATTATAGTGACTGAGGAAAACCTCGCTGCTGTGGAAAAAAAATGGCTTGCAAAAGCAATCAAGTGGCAGCTAAGGACATTGAAGGGCTCTACAGAAGGGATTGCCTGCAGTGTCCAAAATTCTGCATGATTGTCTTCAAATCAGGAAAGTTTCATCTCTATGGGTGCCTCACAGTTTGACAGATGAGCAAAAGCACATGTGTGTTGAGTGGTGTGAAGAAATGCTGGTCAGATTGGACAGAGGTGAGTCTAGATGTGTTTCTGATATCATTGCTGGTCTTGACAGTTTGATCCAAAGAATAAGTGTCAGTCACAGTGTGGATTTTCCCCAACAAAAATCCACCAACAAAAGTGAAACATCCCTGACGTGTCAAAAAGAAAACAGTAGCAACTTTCTTCTCCAAAAGTGGTATGTCACAACTGTTCCTCTGGAAGAACAAAGGACTGTTACCGCTCAGTGGTACACAACAGTATGCCCACCAAATGTTTTTAGGAAGCTTCCAGAACAACAGCCAAGGAGAGGTCTGTGAGACACCATCTTGTGTAGAGGACGCTAAGAGCCACACACCTCTGAACAAGAAGATTTGCAGCTGGAGGGCTGGCCCTTAGTCAATTCGTTTGCAGGTGCTCCCTGCAGAGAGAGAACCCAAGCCCAAGGCCAGCCTTGGGCACATATTCATTGTCTAATACTCCCCTCACCTGTTTTGTGCAGTCTCAATAAAAGGCTACTGTGGAGGTTGCTCGAGGCTACCCTGCAATCAGGTCAGCCCACCTCCTACAAGCTTGTACTTCTAATTCGTGTCTCGCCTGGTTCCTTTCTGCTGCGATCAAGACCAGGGCCATAGGGGCAATGACAATCTTGCACAGTGATGATCCATCTATCCACACAGCTAACATTGCCACTCAGTTACTGGAGTTTGCAGAGGTTAAATTTATGACCCTACAGTCTTGACCTGACCCCATGTGATTTTTTCCTCTTCCCTACAGTAAAAAAATCACATGCACAGTAAAAGGTTCTCCAGCCCTGAAGAAGCTGTTCATGCCTATAAAAGTGAGCTTAAAGCACTTGAAGGAAATGAGTGGAAAGAGTGTTTTCAGAAGTGGTTTACAAGAATGCAAAAGTGCATAGAATGTTGTGGTGATTATTTTGAAAAAAGATAGTAATCAAAATGATTTTACATTTCTTATTTTTGTGTATCTCAAAACTTTTGTAGTGTCCTTCATAAAAGCCAGTGGTAGAAATGAGTATCAGTGTAAGCTCCTCATTCCAAGAGTATGATTTTTCACTACCACATATGCCCCCTGAAAGTTAATGTTTCCATAACTCATATATGAGACCACACACCCACTCGCATCAATGCTGAGTCACTCCTCCATTAAACGTGGTGAAGGTATACCAGTGTGATTTCCAAAAGGCTTTTCATTATGTTTCACTTTTCAATGCATCTGTGGACTATATTCTTTACCTTTCTGCAATATTTCACAAGCAGATGACCTACCTAGACACACATAATATTCTACAATTTCCTTTGTAGCAACTCTCTCTTGCTAGAGAATTTTTTCTATATAGATATGGTTGGTATCTGAATTCTAAATAAATAAATTTAACAAGTATGGAAAACTTTACCCTGTAAAACTAAACTTCTTGGATTCCTTTGAAAATTATCCCTATCCCCATGAGGAAAGAATAGCATAATGCAATATATTATCAAAGATCATTTAAATATTTGTTCTTATCAAAGAACATTCTCAAAGGGATTTCAACATATAACAGTAAAGAGTTGAGGTACATATGCTTTATTGCTTTTGGTTAACTAAATATAAAATATTCGTGTATCTTAATCAAGAAAAAATAGTCAATGCAATATATCAAAAATTTATATTTAAAAATGTTTTAGAATGATACCCTTTATGACCTTCAAAATATATACTACAAATAAAACATTTGTTCAGTCACAAACCCAAATAATTTGAAATGTTTAAAACATTTAATAAAAAATATTTAAATGTATTTTAAAATAAGAATATTATAGACAACAGTATTGAATTATAGACTTGAAATCCAAGATTGTTAACTTCTAGTAGAACAGTAAACAGACAAAGGAGAGAAGTTCTTCAACTATGCTCAAGTATCCCCAGGAACAGTACACATATTCCTGTAGGAGATACCAAATCCATGAGGTCCCATTCACATAAACCTTCCTGTCCTCAACTGAGGAGATGCACAGGTATCCTATGACTGCATAATTAAAGCCTGAATAATTGATGGTGCAGGCTCTTGGAAAATGCAATTTAACATCAGAACGAACTTTCTTTTAAAAGAATATTTTGATTCAGACTGAAGTTCAGGCACAAATTGCTTCCAAATCTATAAAAATGAAACATAAAAATTAAATATTGTACAACATTTATTTTCTTAGGAAACATTATTGAAAGAATGACTTAAATAAATGTGAAGATATATTACCTTCATGGATTGAAAGACTTATTAAGATGCAATACTGCCCAACACAATCTGTAGAGTCAATGAAATTCTTATCAAAATTCCAGCTACCTCTTTTACAAAACTGCGCAAGTTTATCCTACATTCATTTGAAATTACAAGGAATCCCAAATAGTAAAATAATCCTGGAAAAACAGAATAAAGTTGTAGAACTCCTGCTTTCTGGTTTCAAAAGTTATGACAAACACATGGTATTCAAAACAGCATGGTATTGGCATTAGAATAGACATATATCAATAGAATAGGACTGAGCATTCATAAATAAACTCATACATCTATGGTCAGTTGATTTTCAACTAGAGAGCCAAGACCATTCAAGGAAAAAAGGAAAAAATCGTTTTATTACTAAATGATTCTGGGACAACCAGATATCTACATGCTAAAGAATGAAGTTGGACTCTTACCTCACACCATATACAAAAAGTAACTTAAAATAGTTTTTTAAAAAAAAACCTTAAATAGCTAAGCCTATATGATTCTTAGAGAAAACATACAGACAAATATAAGTTCTGACAATAAAATTCATGAATGCATCCTAGGAAAAGTGCTACATACCTTATTGCTAAATATCACTATGGTCACCTTCAAAGTACCCCCCTCAGGAAGCTAATGCTAGCATGTAGTCCACCCTACAAACACTTTTGGAACTCTTTTTCTGAAATGTCAGTCAAAGCTATATAACACACAAAATATGCAACTACAATAATTAATGTCACTCAAGGAACTAAAAGTAGACCTACCATTTGACCCCGCAATTCCTCTGCTAGGTATACAGCAGATGATCAAAAATTATTTTACAACAAAGACATTTGCACCAGAATGTTTATTGCAGCCCAATTAATATTAGCCAAGACATGGAAACAGCTCAAGTGTCCATCAACCCATGAATGGATTAACAAGTTGTGGTGTATGTACACCATGGAATACTATGCAGCCATAAAAAATATGGAGACGTCACATCTTTTATGTTTACCTGGATGGGGCTGGAACATATTCTTCTTAGTAAAGTATCCCAAGAATGAGAAAAAAAGTATACAATGTACTCAATACTACTATGAAATCAATATATAATCACCTACACACTCATATGAATGGCAAAACATAACTATAGTCCAGAAAGTAGAAAGGAAAAGGAGAGAGTGGGGACGGGAGGGAGATATGAGAAGGGAGGGTATTTGGGTGGACCTCACCTAATGTTCATGATGGAATGGTACATTTCAAAACTATTAAGAAAAGAGTATAATTGTGATGGATGCATTACTTAGTTCAATGTAAGCATTTCACATTGTATATCAAAGTAGTACCCTGAACCCCATAAATGCATCAATGTACAACGTTATGATTTAATAAAAAATAATAATAATAAAAGTTAATGCCAGTCAGAAAAACACTGCCACATGTCACCTTGAATACAACTCTGAGACACTAATATACCAAGGTTATGAGACCATTTGTGTTGTTTGTGCAGTGCTGCCAATGTAAGTTCATGGTGGCAAGTTCACAAACGTAATTGTCAGACCTGTATACATGAGCTTGGATCTGGCAATGCATTCTTAGACTTCAAAAGCACAAGCAACAAATAAAATATAAAATAGACTTCATCAAAATTGAAAAACTTTTGTGCATCAAAGAACATTATAAAGAAGGGAAAGAAAATCCACATAATGAGAGGAAATATTTGTAAATCATATATCTGACAAAAGTCTAGTAACCAGACTATATAAAAAATTCTGGGTGGCACTTGTTGCTCAGTGAGTAAGGTGCCAGCCCCATATACTGGGTGACAGGTTTGAACCCGGCCCTGGCCAAACTTCAAAAAAGTATTTCTTGAAAATAAAAAAGAAAACCCTTAGAACTCAATAACAAAAAAACAAATATTAAAATTTAAGGGCAAAGAATTTAGACATTTTTACAAAGAAGGTATACTAATGGCCAATTAATACATGAAAAGATATCCAACATTATTAGCCATTATGTTAATGCAAATCAAAACTAAAATGAAATATTTTACTTCACACCTAGTAGGATGTATATAACAAAATTATGTTTTATAAAAGAAAAATAAGAAATATTGACAAGTGACTGCCAAATTCCATGTCTAGATATACACTAAAGAGGATTATAAACAAGTATTTAAAGAGTTGTACATAAATGTTCATAGTGACATTGTTCATAGTAGTAAAAAGGTGGAACCACACTAAATGTCCATTAACTGAGGAATATAGTGCAGATCAGGCAGAATGAAGAGATCATGTTGAACAGTAGGAATCTTCAAAGAGATTCCAAAGGACTTTACCTGTGAAATAAAGGTAAACTAGTGTTAGAGGTCACTCTATACCCACTGTAACAAAGCTAAAAACAAACCTTAAAATAATCATTTGGTCAGGCAGTGTGGAGAGACCATGTAGAACACTAGGAACCTTCGCAAAGATCTCAAAAGACTGTGCCTTTGGAATAGGAGTAACTAGCCTTAGAGCTTACTCTACACTAGTGTTTTTCAACCTTTTCTATCTCACAGCACACTTGAACTTAAGTTAAACTTCCATGACACACTTAAATTATATTGATAAAAAAGAATAAAAAACCACTTACTATGCTTTGAACTTCTTTCAAAAATAAATTAATCAATATCCTTTAAATTTTCTGTGGCACACCAGTTGAAAATTACGGCTCTATAGCCATGCTGACAAAGTTTAAAAACAAGCCTTAAAATAAACAAACTTAAGGTTTTAAACAAGGATTGTTAAGCATAATGTCCAGTGTCTATTTGAACATGAAAGACATGCAAACAAGCAGAAAAATCTGGCCAAAATAAGGAAATAGAATAGTCAATAGAAATAGTGACAGAGATGTTGAAATTAGCATCTATTTAGTTATAATTCTCCACATGAAGAAGAAGCTTAAAAAATGAAAACAAAAACATTTAAAAAAAGAAAATCAAAGTTATTAAAAAGATTCAAATGGAATATCTATATATGAAAAATTTACTGGTTGTGCTTGACAATAGATTAGACCCTGACCAGGAATCGATCAGTATACTTGAAGATATAGCAACAGAAACTATATAAGTAAAAGCACAGAAAGTGGAGGAAAAGGCTAATAACAAAATGAACAGTGTTTCAGTGGCCTCTGAAATGACACCAAGTTGTCTAAGTCTGTATAATTGTAATATCAGAAAAAGAGGAATGTTTGAATACATGAGTAGAGACTTTCTATAATTGATTTAAAATGTTAATCCACAGATAAAAAGACAAGAAACTTCCAAGAAGGATAACTAAAAAGAAACCATACTAAGGCACATCAAATTCAAAGTTTTGAAAACTAGTGATAAAATGATGAAATGAAAAGCTTAAAAGCAAGCACTGAGACAAAAATAAAAGCAAAAACAAAAGAATAAAAGAAAAAACACACTTTATATACAGAGGAACAATAATAAGAATTACAACTGACTTCTCATCAGAAACAATATAAACCAAAGGCAATGGAATGATGCATTTAAAGCAAAGAATGGATATTTATGCAATAAATAAAGAATAAAAATACTTCTTAAAAAATAAAATTTTAGAAATATCTATAAAAAGGAAAAATGAAAACATTCCTAGATCAACAAAGGCTAAAATAAATCATTGCTGGCAGATCTGCTCTATGCTCTACAAAACATGTGAAAGGAAGATCTTTAAAGGAAGATTGTTTTGTCATTAAAAATTATGTAAATGGGAGCCTGAGAGAGAGAGAGAGAGAGATGATAACTGCAGAAAGAAGTGATAATTTGCCTCTGCTGAGGCAAGCTGCGACTCCAAGAAACCAAGCTCTAGGCAGAAAAACTGAACTAAAGTTTTCTGCCATTCTGAACTTCCAGGACACCCTTCTCCCCTTAACTGACACACCAGAATCCTGACCTCTGCAGAAACTGAGGGAGGAGGACTTGAGCAGTGCCAACATTCCCTATCTGCTGGACTAGGAGGCCCACCAGGCAAGAGACTCAGGGCTCCACTGAGCTCCCACTAGCCCCCACCAGTCCCCACCAGCCCCCACAACAGTGACTCTGCCTGGAACTGTGGGGTTCCACTACGCCCCAGCCAAACCCGCCACCTGCTGGGGCCAGGGACTCTGCTGGGATCCCCATCTGGCTCCAACCTGAGCCCCACTGGGCCTTGGTCCACTGCCCACAGTGGCCAAGAACTCCACAGGGACCCTCAATTGGAGCCCTGCCAGGCCTTGGCCTGCTGCCAGCTGTGGCCAGGAACTCTGCCAGGACACCTGCGTGACTCCTATCTGTGCCCTGCCAAGCGGCCCTCCACTCGCAGCAGCGAGAGACTCTGCCAGGCCTTGGCTCACCACCTGCCATGGAGAGGGACTCTGCTGGGACCCCCGTGCTGGGCCACTACCTGCCACCCACACTGGCCAAGGACTCCACCGGGAAACTGCCAGGTCTCTGCCTGCCTGCCCAGGCCAGGTACTCTGTGAGCCACACAACCCAAGTCCTCCCCTACCCTCTCTGACTCTGCACCGGCCCCAACCATCTGGCCAGTGACTCACGAGGCAGCGCAACCTGTGCCTTCCAACCAGAGCCTTCCTCCCAGCCAGAGACTGCTGGAGGCGCGGGCTCCCTTTGCAAAGGCCACTGGGTGCCAGGCACTCCCAGAACTGCATGCACCATCTCACACCCTGCTGCTTGATTCGGGCATGCCACACTCTGGGGCTGCTTGCGCAGCAGGAACTCCTTGGGTGGGGCAGTCCCAGAGGAGCTATGCAGGGTCACTCCCTACAAAGCTCCAGCAATAACAGAGTGATCCTGTGGGGGTCTGATCTGGGGGAGACACCTTCCCAACTCTGAGGACGGTCATAGGCAACAGTGAAAAATAATCATGATGAGGAATCAACAGAAAAACTCTGACAATATGAATAATCAGAGTAGATCAACTCCCCCAAGGAACAACAAGGTAGATATAGCACAAGATCCCTTGCATAAGCAAATGGCTGAGATGTCAGAAATCGAATTCAGAGTCTGGATAGCAAATAAGATCAGTGGAATGGAGGAAAAGATGGAATTAGAATTTCAAGCAGTAATCCAAAAGATGATCCAAAAGATGTCTCAAGAATTCAACAAATTCAAAGACAAAATGACAAAAGATTTTGACACATTGAGACAAGAAGTTGCAACCCTCAAAGATCTGAGAACTACAGTAGAATCCCTCAGTAACAGAATGGAACAAGCAGAAGAAAGGATTTATGACATGGAAGACAAAGCTTTTGAGCGCTTCCAAACTTCCAAAGAGGAAGAGAAATGGAAGGCAAAAATGGATCATTCTCTCAGACAGCTCTGAGATAACTCAAAGAAAACCAATATTCACCTTGTAGGGATACCTGAAAACGATGAAGTGGCATCACAAAGCACAAGGCAGAGTCTCTTCTTTATGAGATTATGAAAGAGAACTTTCCAGACATGCCAAGAGATTCTGAAATTCAGATAGCAGACAGTTTCAGAACCCCAGCATGACTCAACCCTAAAAAGACATCCCCCGGCACATCATAATTAACTTCACTAAAGTTAATATAAAGGAGAAAATTGTGAAAGCAGTCAGACGTAAGAAATCCATTACCTACAAGGGGGAAAAATATTAGAATAACTGCAAATCTCTCTGATAAAACCTTTCAAGCTAGAAGAGAATGGTCATTGACTTTTAATCTCCTATAACAAGAGTACTTTCAACCCAGGATCATTTACCCAGCTAAACTGAGTTTCATTTATGATGGAGAAATTAAACACTTTAATGACATCCACATGTTGAAGAAATTTGCTATAATTAAACCAGCTCTCCAGGATATTCTCAGACCTATCCTCCATAATGACCAGCATAAACCTCCACCACAAAAGTAAATTCACCCAGAAACTTTTTATCAAATTTCAACTTCCACAGTGATGAAAGGATTAAAAATGTCCACTGGACTTTCTAAAGATTTATCATTACTTTCAATTAATGTGAATGGTTTAAATTGTCCTCTAAA